>JAPYYD010003990.1:0-13556 GCA_028551405.1 Uromys caudimaculatus | reverse complement strand
TCTTTGTCTAAAGGCATAAAAGAGATTCAAGAAATTTCACCAGTCCTCAGTGCCGCCTGATTTTTAAGGGCTTAACCCCCTTTTGTCATTTAATGTTTATTTACACACACACACACACACACACACACACACACACACACACACACTTGGGGAGAGAGAGAGAGAGAGAGAGAGAGAGAGAGAGAGAGAGAGAGAGAGACACAGAGACACAGAGAGAGACAGAGACACACACACAGAGAGAGAGAGAGAGAGAGAGAGAGAGAGAGAGAGAGAATAATAATATAATAATCTTGGTGCTTCTTGCTAGATAATGTTATTCTAGTCTCTTCAACATCACTAATGTAGAGAGATGGTTAGCCTTAGACCCCATGATGATTCTAAACTCAGTTTGCTACCCTGCCCTCTATTCAATTGAAGAAAGAACTGATGATAGCTGAGGCACAGCAAGCACTTGGCTGCACTAGTGCCTCTTCACATAACAGCAGAGGTCTCAGTTCCAGATGAATCGCAGCTTCAGAGTCCCATAAATTAGTGCTAGCACCTTCCATTCAAAGAGCTACCAGCACCATAAATGGCAACACATTGCTATCACTGGCTACTTATCTTCCAATACTGAAATGCAATGTAGATGTCTGACTACAATAGGGTTTGCACAGAGGGCAACTGAGAGTTCCTGGGACAGACCCCAGCGAGTACAAAGTTACACTCTACTACTGAAATGCAAGAATTCCAGGTCTTGAACATCTTTGCAAGGTTTGCATCAAGTTCCATTCAGTAACTTAATGGCTGGGTGGCCTCAGCTAAGTGGCAAACTGTTGCTTATCTTTGCAGTGAGGCCAGGGTTACCCCTCCCCCATACCCTGTGCTCAGCACATAGAAAGTGCTAAATAAATGGTGGCTTTTGTAAAGATGGCTTGCACTGATTTTGATCAAGCATTGGGCATAGAGGTTTATTTATTACAGCCGTATCATTCATACCAGGTGCCTCACCCCTCAGCTCATTTATTGTAGAGGCAGAACAACGCCCAGCCCCATATCCACAGCTCATCAGGCCACTCTACTGAGTTTCCAACTTTTGTCTTTGAAACGGAGTAAAAGCCAAATGCCATGCATTTGTGATTCTCTTGGTATCTGAGGCCAGTGCCACTTAGTGCCCTTTGCCCTTTGTTTATTAGCAGCATCTTCCTTCTCAACAGCATGTGATCAAGTTGATGCCTGACGAGAGGAGAATGTGTGGACACAAATAACCCAACTGAAAATTCTGGATTTGGAGGTATTGATTCAGGGAACTCTCTGTCTCCAGCAGACTCCCAATCATCCCTAGGAACCACAGTTGGTTTCCAAATCACAACCAGTTGATATTCTAACCATGCCTCTTACACTGCCTTTGATTCATGGGATAACCTCCAAGTCGCATTCTATACCATGGCTTCTCAGGACTGGTACACAGAACACTGTTACTGAATTGTCCCATCATCTAATCTTATCAACTCAGCCTCATGGAAGCCTGAGTCCTCATAAATAGGCTCCTAACTTTGGGGACCCCCTCATCACACTCTGGAGGAAATCAAGGAGATTGAATCCATGTTGCACAAGAGAAATCCTCACGGTGAGCATATTCTTCCTGTTGCCAATTACAGATCACAGGAGGAAACTTTCTGTCCCATGCAAATGTGCATAATAAAATAGTTTATGTAGGCATAAAACTCATTTTCTCCTCAAAAGAATTCTGTTTGTTCCCCCAAATCAAAACTTCTTTTATCCACTAAGGATTGTAATGATGTATTATACAGCCATATCGTCATATAACCATATAACGTTAACATAAAATGCTCCAAACTCTTTGGCAAGCTTTTTGAAGGAAGTGCTTCATTTATGGCCGAACCTCTACAAGATGAGACTCTTAGAAGTCCCATGTTTCAGATGTAGCAGCTCACTCGACTTAAGGTAAGTTGTCCAAGGCCAGGTGGCTGACATCCCCAAATTTGGAACTGGTTCTACTCAGGCAAGGAGCCCTGGTATTAACCATGCATACAAGCCCATTAATCCTGGGTTTTTGAACTTTGAACACAGGCGACTGTTAGACAAACAGTGAAGGGTACAATTGCCCAAGGAAATATGCACAGGGAATGTAGGAATAGTCTTTGAAGCTACCAAGTTTAGCCCTTTATAAATGTTGGTAGTATAATGTATTTAGAAAAAGGATGAACTTCTAAGACTTAGTTCAGAGAACAGTTGCAGGCAGTAAGTATATGCTTTTGGACCAATGGGGTCAATCTGCTCCCAACTCCCTCCACTCTGCCTCAGTTAGTGGGAGTGAGGAATTGTAAACTAATGAGATGATACAACATCCAAGATACTTATTTACTAATACCCACTGCAATCCAATGAGTAAATATTTTATTTTTTAAATTTAACATTTTATTTAATATTCATACATGCATCTAACGTGTTTGGATCCAACCCACTTCCTTGTTCCTTTTCCTCCAACTTTTTTCCTTCTCTCTTCCTACTTTCCCCTCCCAACTTCATGCTCTCTCTTTCTGTCTCTCTCTCTGTCTCTGTTTCTCTGTGTCTCTCTCTGTGTCCCTGTTTCTGTCTCTCTCTGTCGCTGTCTCTCTGTCTCTGTCTCTGTCTCTCTCTCTAATCCATTTAGTGCCGCCTGTGTGTTCATGTGTGTGGGACTGGCACTTGGGAAGTTTGGCACATGGGTAGTCTCCCAGGAGCCACCTCCCTGATGGGAAGTCACTCTCCCTCTTCCATTGTTGTTATCAACTGCTCACAGCTCCTCAGATAGGGATGGGACTTCATGGACCCCTTTCCAAGCCATACTGGCATTTTGGCTGGACTGATCATGTTCAGGTCTTATGCATGTAGTTCCAACTGCTGTGGGTTCATACATGTAACTGCACTGTCATTTATGGAAAATACCATTTTCTATTGGCACCTGCTCCCTGCAACACTTACATTCTTTCCACCTTCTCTTCCTCAATGACCCTTGAACCCTGGTGGGGATGTGTGGTACATATATCTCATTTAAAGCTGAGCATTCCACCGTTTTCTGTTCTCTGCATGTTGGACAGTTGTGGGTCTTTGTGTTAACCTCCACACTGCAAAAGAAGCTCCTTGATGAGGGTGAAAAGATACACTGATATATGGAAATAAAGAACTTAGAGGCACTGTAATAGGATTCCATTTAGAAGAATAATATTCGTATGTTTTCTCTTAGGGCCTATGTCCTGCCCAGCCACAGTTAACAATACCAGGAATGGGGTCCACCTTATGGAGAAGGCTTTAAATCCAGCCACAAAGTGGTAGGTTACGTCTATATCACTCCGACCACTATTGTACTGTGTTGCCAGGACAGTCATTATTGTGGCTTACAGGGCTCACAGGTGGGTAAGATTAATAATGACTTTTCTCCCTTCATAGCGTGCCTAAAACCTTCCAGAACTATAAGAATCTGTGCGTAGGAAACAATCTATGTTTGCGCCAGCTTGTGTCTCCATGTCCTATGTCTCAGGTATACAGTGTCTTCAGCAATAGGGCCTTTCAATCAAGTTCTGGAGAGTAAGCAAGAACAGTGATGAGAGCCTGTGTGCTAGGGAAGTCTGCAGGATCCTGATGACCAACAAGACTGAAGCTTTTAAACCTTAAAATATATGTATGGGTCCTCATACTCAACCTACACAAGTACACAGATGACTGGGCGATTCTGGAAATAAGATTGGCTAATATATAATTGGATATAATCAACACTAGTGCCCTGGTCATGGTATTCTACTTAGTTTTTTACAATATCATCATTCAAGAAGTGAGGCAGATCACACTGGATTCCTCTGTATTGCTTCCTACAATTATAGCAAGTTAATATATAACTTTCATATAATTTAAGTGAAAAAGCTTGACTTAAAACACTGCATATTTGCTCTGTTCTCTCTCCTCCAAGTATATGAACTATGGAGTTTAAAATGAGATGTAAAAACTTTATTTGTAGAACTTGAACAATTGTGTTTTCTGTATACTTGTTGGGAAACATAGATTAGTATGCAAGTCTTTATCTCTCTGAAAAAGAAAACTTCAGAGCCATTAATTATTTTTCTTTAAAGGTGACAGTCATTTTCTGGGTTCACCTCTCAGTGCCTGCAGCCCATACCCACTAATACAAGCTCATTTCTTAGCTAGACTCAACTGGTCAGCATTCTTCCCATCTGACCTTCTATTTGGGTTATACACATTATGGGTAGGTAGTTATAATTGTTATACCAAAAATGTCCCTCTAATGAAATAATGTATTTGTTTATTGTAAGCAGCACAGCTGTGAGATGGATGGAGGGATGACTTACAGATTTTTATATCCAATATGCCACCTGTAATTGAAAGATAATTAGATTCTCCATCTGCTTCCTGTCATGCATGTCTCCATTGCCTCTGCCGTCTACAGTACTTATGAAGAGTCGGCATGTTTTTAATACTAATTGCCTACTAATAAGAACTCTGTAGAGATATTCATTGCCCTGCTATGCAACTTAGCCACCATTTAACATACTGTTCATCTTTTAATGCATTTAAATCTGACTATGATGAATATACTTATTGTTGATAGTTATTATTTTGTTATGCCAACACTATTGAGGTTTCTCTATATTTGTATTTTATAGACACAGCAGAGAATATGTCATGCAGTATAGCGGAAGGCTAAGATGCTCACACAAGCAACCTTCCTGTGCTAATATTATCCAGAAGTAAAGGGTGAAATAGACCAATCACATCCGATCTTACCCACTCCCCTCTGACTAGTTGTAATCATGGCACTGTGAGGTAGCATGATGTTGCAGGGAAAAGCTGTTCTGTTCACCTGTTAAGATTTAATTTTAACCCTTCACATTCGGGTTTCTTTGACTTTATCAAGAATAATATGCACAACACTTTGGGAAGGAGAGTGATGCCCTTTAAATATTTTTATCTACCATAGTTTATTTTTATTAACATAAAAAATTTATTGTGTTGCAAAATAATATTACAGATTTAAGAGTTCATTAAAATTACCAGACAGACAAAAATATTACTAATGGCTGATAATTTTTCTAGATTTTTAACTAACGCAATGCCTATACATTCTTTATTCAATTTACCTATTTTTTTCCGATTTACAAGAACTGTCTGTCCATGTCAATCACTGCAGATCTCTGCTGCCTCTGCAACAGCAGCATGGCCATTTGTTGTTAGCAGTCGCAGCCCACACTCTTAACATCTGGGGTACTTCCAGAGGACCAGCGTTTGATTCATGCTCGCTCTGCTTCTGATGTTGTCCTTGAGGCTGAGAGGGTGGTTAATGCATGATCAGTTCCTTGTCACTTCTTGTAGGACTCTGGCTGAATGATTTTCCCGTTTTTTAGAAACTGCTCTGGTTTACATAGAAAATAAAAAGAGAAAGGAAAGCAAAAGGTCCACAATTTACTGGAAGATTCTGGTTTTCTGGCTTGAGTTTGCTCCTGTTCTCCCTTCCCTCTCTTTCCTTTTTTTGCTCAACAGACCTCAGTGGCATCCCTGGCTTGTAACCTTTCCTCTTACGGTGGCCTTTGACAATGGTCCAGGAATGAGAGCAGCTGTCTCTTTCACTGCACATCTCTGGCTGCTTGTAGCTGACTCAGCAGATGGGAAATTTTATATTCTCTATTATTTTATATCTCAGGGGAAAAGAAGCAAACAAAACTGTATTATGAAAAATTTCATTTTCTTCTTCAATCCCTGATAGAAAGTCACATTGAAAGTTTAAGCATCTCTCATTACTTTCTTTCCTTTCTTTTTCATCTTTCTTATAAGAGAGGGAGAGGGAGGGGAAAGGAGGGAGGGAGAGAGAGAGATAGACAGAGAGAGAGAGAGAGAGAGAGAGAGAGAGAGAGAGAGAGAGAGAGAAAGAAACAGTGAGAGACAGAGACAGGGAGACAGAGAGAAGGTAATTTGATTAGATTTCCAAACAGTGAGCAATCTTTTTATAGATTAGAGTCTTACAGATTCACCAGTGCCTCCATGGTCTCCATCTAAAGACTCCTTATCTGTAAGGCTCTCCACCTTCTCTCCCACTCTCCAAAGCCATGGCATTCAACCAGCCTTCCAGAGTAACAGTTAGCTTTCTCATGAGAGATTCAGGTCTCAAGTTCAGGTTTAATAAGAACATGATGGTGGGCCTGCACATCGACTGTGATGAGCCCCCCTCCCCCACAGGGAACTTGACTCTTCGATTAGGTTATTGTCTGCAGCTCAGCACTGTAGATAAGCTCCGTGGAAGCCCAGCAGCTACTCTAGGTGTGAGATTCGAGTCATTTTTCTTCTCCATGCTTTTCTTGAACAATCACGGTCTGTGTTTCCCACTACCTTGATGTATGAATTTGAACTTACCTTCATCACTTAGCCCTTATTGGTGATAATGATGTAAACCCAAAATCCCCCTTTGGCCTTTCTCCGAATTTTTGGATATTTGAGTCCTTTCTTCGAAGTCTTTTTCTATCAATAACGAGGCAGAAGAAAACTGACCCCAGAACCTTGAATGACTCACGAGAGTTTATTTTTTCCTCTGATAGGATCCATCTGGGATGGCTTAACCCTAAAATTCTGCTTCTTTGCTTGTTCCCGGTCTCCAGAACGCTCTCTCATGATCTCCCCATGGGCTGTGGGAAATGCTTTCCAAATGGCCTTCCATAGGTCTAGGCTTTCTTTCTGTGTCCGGTTCTGGGAAGTCTTAACCAACATGTCTGGCTGGTGTAGGCCCCTCTGTTGGATCTACATCTGCGCAGTAAACCCAGACTTCCTATTTTTCAGCCTCTTGTGAACACCTCAGCAGTAACTGCTGAGTTCCCTTTGTGTCACTTGTATGGCCTGGTGAAGCCCCTCCTGTTCTCCATGTGTGCCCTCACACCCCGGCTCTTCCCGTTTGTGGTTATCCTGGCTTGGAATGGATTATAGCCTATGTAGGAGGGGCGGGTGTTGGTTTGGGGGAAGTCAGGGAGTGTAGGGAACGGAGTTTGGGTGGTGTGGGTATAGGTAGTGTGTGAGAGCTTGTTTCTAGATACAGAAAGAATCAAGAGAAAATTCCGTATTTTGAGCTGTGTTTTACCCACACGCAGCGTAACCCATTAGTTTGGTAGAATTTCAATGAGAGTTCATTCCCATCTCCCCATCTCAATTAGAGGTATGAGATCTCACTGCGGGGCTCATCCATCACGCAAGAGAATAAAGCAGCAGATGACACAACACAGCCCTGTTTTGTACTAAAAAAAAGTAAAAGGCTGCACAGACCTTGAACCATAGTGTCTCTGCCATTTCTGTGTGACGTTCATGAAATATAAAACAGCTCAAAGGAATTGGGACTCTTACAAGGAAGTGTGTTTTCTCATCCGAACCCGTCTTTTCTGGTTCCTTCTCTGCTTCCAGGTTTAAGGATCCGTTCAGGGCACGCTTACAAAAGAAATCATCGTGGCGTAAGACGGTGATGGGGAGCACATCGTGGAACAGCCTCTGCTGGGTAATCAAAGAGCTGCTTCTCACACATCCCAGAGACCTCCACTGGAAAGTGCAAATTGATGCCAGTTTCTGAGATGAAGTCTGCTGATGTATCAAAGCAAAAAAACTAGGGCAAAATTATCACCACAGAGGTGAGATCAGGCGTTCTCCTCTCTTGCATTTTCCCACCAAGCACTGCGTCTGATAATGTGACCCTAAGTTACTTGATGAGTCCACCCATTTGTACATATCGCTGAAATCTACTATGCAGTCAGACCTGCAGATATGAGAGCCACAGTGGCCTGCTGTGACTTAACTCTCAGGACTAGGATGAAGAATAGATTTTTCTTAGGGGAAAGGGATGTTTGGAATCTTATTGATTGCTTTAAAGATGTCAAAAAGGAGCAGGCTTTCTGTACAATCCATGAATCAAGATACAGAGCAGGTGAATGATGAGTTTGTTCAGCTTCACCAAGACCTAAAATTTAACAAAGGCAAAGGATCAGGAGGGCTAAGTATTATAGAGCCTAAATAGAGCAACCAGGGTGTGTATGTGTGTGTGTGTGTGTGTGTGTGTGTGTGTGTGTGTGTGTGTGTGTGTGTGTAATATATATTTTATATCATATATATATAATATATGGATAAAGGTGGATATATATATTCTTAGTCAAGGTCTTACATCACTTACCTCCTCCTCTTTCTTTCCTATGGCCTCTCTCATCTCCCTTCATTCTTAAATTAAAGGCTCCTTTTCTTTGATTATTATTGTTATACAAGACCCATTCTCCCCCTTCACACACAGACACACACAGGACAAAACTGGACTCAGCAGGCTTTTGTCTGTGTGTGTGTGTGTGTGTGTGTGTGTGTGTGTGTGTGTGTGTGTGTGTTCAGGGCTGACCACTTAGAATTACAGAGTCAATCGGGGACTCATCCCTGAGGGGGCTGAGTCTTCTCTTAGCAGTTGTTTCTGTCTGTAGTTTTCTGTCTAGGGCTGGGACCCTGTGAAATTTTCTCTCCCTTCTATGTCAGCATCTCCTGGTGCAGTCACTGTTTAGGTCTTACTTATGCAGCTATTTCTAGCAGATTCAATGTCACAGCAGATCTCCTGGCATTTGGGATCTTAGGGTCTTTCTGCTTCCTCACTTGTGATGCTCCCCAATCTACAAAGCCAGGGCTGTGCCTCAGATTTAGGAACTGGAAACTAACATAAACTCATTATTATATAAAAATAAAACTCATAGAAAAATTGTAATTCTTCAGACCATGATTAGCCAGCAGAAAATGTCTTTTTTTTTCTTTCTTGGAGAAGATTGAAGTCTGTCAGTAAACTGCCAGGTGTTAGTGAAAGTCCACGTAAGCAGGCCTCTGAACAGTGAAAATGTCATCCAGACACTGCACAAGGCACTATCTAGTCCTTTCAGCCAAAGCAAGGCAACTGTGTCATGGGTAGAACTTAGTTGTTCATTTTGTGAGAACCAAGACAAATACCAGGTATTCACACCCCCAACTTTAGGCTCACAAATGGAAAATGAAGACAAAAGAGAGTCAACTTTTATTTGAGGCCTCCAACTTGAGTCAGAATGCTGGGTCCTGGTGGCACCATGAGGACAGGCTCAGTGCATGGGCATTGACATCAAATGCTTGGGCATGGAATTTGGCCTTTGCATGTGCCATTTTTGAACTTACAGTGAGTCGATAATCATCATATCTTCATTACAAGGTGATTCAAGGGCATCATAATTTGCCTGTGGGTATCACACACTTCTGGATAACATAAAGAACTTAATAAGTAGGAAGTATTTTTATTACAGCCTTGAGAGAGTTTAGTTTCCTTTGTGTAATAATAATGTTTCTCCTCTGGAGCATACCCTTTTGCTGGGTTAAACAAACACTTGATGTTGGAAGTTACTTTTCAATGAGTATCTCTTAAAACCCAAACAGTTGTATGTAGAAAACAGGTCTAAGTCATGCTTGTGTACACTGACACGTAGGTATTTTAGGTTTGAAAAGTGCACGTGAATTTGGTTATGACAAATGTGTCCACTTCAGCTTGATTGTCACTGGAGTTAACCTAATGAAAAAGAAAAAAGCATTTGCTTTTCTCTTCCGTGAAACCCCAGATCCCTTCTCTATAGCGAAAAACCGATCACCTACACAATTAGTGATAAGCGGCTGCCTAGAGAACACAGGATCTCTCTGAACCCACTCACATATATCTGCCTTGCAGCTGAGAAGCGCAGAATTTAAAGCTAACAGTTTCCTCTCTGGTCCCTGCTATCTCATGAAGCAGACATTGGGATTATTAACTGAATTAAAAAAATTAATAATATTTAGAAATCCAAACCACTTCATAGATCAGAAGGATGCCACCAAATCCATCCTTTCGACTAATTCTCTGGTTGTCAGCTTATCAAGTAATTAAGGGAGGAGCCCGGCACTCCCCTCTAACTAGTAGTAATCATAAACCATCAATTCTGTCTAGTACATATTGACTGCTAAAAGTTTTGTGGTTAGTTGTAGGTTAAGATTTAGTTTCATTGTTTTAGCATGTTCCCCACAGCTATCTAAAACCAATTTGACTTAAGTGGTGTGTACAGGTGTAAACTCTGGCTTTGAAAACAGCTTGGAAGCACTTAAGAGTTTAATCAGATGGCCTGTGATCCAACAGTCCATGGTGACGTGACAGGGTAAGCCGTATTTACAGTGCTGGCTGGGGTGAATGTCTACTGCCTTCTGTGCTTCCTGAATGTGCTGACATTTGTCCAGTTTCTGAAAAATATGACAAAAATGTAGTTGGTTCTCCCACCCTACCACACTTCTTATTATAGAGAAGTTTATTCTTGCAGGATTTGTTCCTTTTATTATATTATTCATGCTGGCACTGCAAACCAAAACTGATGGCACTATTGCACTGCCTCTTAGGAAGAGGGCAAGAGGAAAGAGTGAACCCACAGACATTGTTCTGTTACAGCACTTACCAAAGTACAGCGCATGCTCCTCTGCCAGTGCTGGCTCCTGGACTAACTTGTGCAGGAGTCACCAGCTGGGAGAGCTCAGGGGAGAGCAGAGCACTTGGAGCATTAATATAATTTCATGCCCAAGGTGTTTGGTGAAAATACACGCACTGACTCTCATTTCATTCATTCACTGAATATAATTGGTCACCCTGGGGCAGTGTTGGGTACATCAATGAGCAAGCCACACAGGGTTCCCAAGAGAAGGAGAGACAGGAAACCAATGCAGGTAGACCAAAGCTGAAGACCCCCCGCCCCCCCCCCCCACACAAGTAAAGAAAGGCCGGGTGCAGATGAATTGACTTGATCTTTCCTCTCCTGTACTTTTATGCTAACTTGGTATTTTTAAGCTAAGAGCTATTCTGATCTGTCTTTGTTCCTCTTGCATGTGTGTTCCATGCACTAGCTTATTTTTAAAAACATATACTAGGGTAATGATGTCTAGGTACAAGGGTTTTAACATACCAGTGAAATCGGCAACCTTTTGGAGCTGGAGAGGTGACTCAGTGGTTAATCTTCTAGAGTATCTTGTTTCTGTTTCCAGCACACATGTGGCCTCACAACTGCCCGTAACTCCAGTCCCAGGGGAGCCTGCCACCCCGTGTCTGCTTCTCCCTTGACGTAGCCAGGCCTGCTGAACACAGGGCTGGACTGGAGGGAGGCAGGAGGCATAGCTGGGTATGAGCGGGTGCGATGCAGAGTCTTGATTGGTTGAGAATATCGGTGATGAACATATCCAGGAACAACTTTGGATAACTGGTTTATTTATTGGGGGAAGAAAGTGATATTTATGCCCCTGGGGAGGTGGCTAGGGTCTCTGGGGCAAGGTTTGAAGGGCTGTGTACCATTGGTCAGGGCAGGGGCGTTAAAAGATGCTTCATCTACATACTCGGGCTGTAGAGTGTGTGAGGGGGAAACCTTATAAGGTCAAACAAGGGTGTTAAGTTCTTACTAGGGTTAATGGTGGGGGAGCCAGCTTTACGGTTCCATGTTGAACATCTGGGGTGGGGGTGGGGAGCAAACACCTGCCATCCCCATGTTTGAGGTATCCGGAGTTGAAGCTTCCTCCACTCTTCCTCTGTAATCCTGGACAATTATGGTCCCATGGGAGACAACAGCCTCTTCTGGCCTCCATAGGCCCTGCATGCATGTGGTGCACAGAGACACATTCAGGGAAACATATACACACCTAAAGTAAAACTAAAAATCTTAAAGAATTAAAATTTCTTTTTAAAGACTCTATGTAGAGTTATCATTTTTTTTTCTGCTGTGGTTTTGTGTGTGTGAATTCACATTATATAAGTATTATAGTTAAATATATAGTATCTATTCTTAATACTAGGTAGGTTGTGGCTGTTAGTACATGAGTCAATTTTCATCGCTACCATACCAAAATCTACGTGGAGTTAGGAGACAGGAAATAATCCTGAGAGTAGGAAAGGTCCTTAACACAGGCTGGCAGGGCCCTGGGGACCTCCAGAAGTAAACCACATACAGACTTACCATGTATTCTTCACACTGAGAGAGCGCATTGTTAAAGAATTCTTAATCATTTACATCAGCCCTAAGCCTGAGAAAATGAATGGTCTTAGCTCTTTCACTCAGCCTTGTGTCTTTACCATGTCACTTCAGCTGACTGGACATGCTACGTGACTCCCCACTTGCTGTCTGTGAAGTCAGAACAAATTAATTCCTAGTCTCAAAAAAGGTGATAGGTGGACAGGATGAAACTGATGCATTTTTCTCCCCTTTCCTTCCAGAGAGAGTTTGTGTGATTCAGCCTTCAGTTTCTGGAGAATTCCTGCAGAGCTGCTTGGTTTTCTTGAGTCACAGAAATTTTTTTCTGATGTTGTGCGTGCTTCTTCCTTTGAAGATCTTTAGTATTCTGTTCCCAGTGTTTCCTGTAAATTGCTATTTCTGTTTGCTCCCAAAAGCCAATAAACTTTTAAATCAAGAGTAAATGGAAACAGTAAATATTTCACTTCTGCCAATCAACATGTAGATGGAAGATGAAGTGAGCAGGTGAACACCCAAAATGACACAAATCACTTCTCAGGTAGATTAGGAATGCAGCAGGGGCCACAGGAAATGTAAAACCATGCTAGGTGACTGCTACAGGAATGTCTTCCAATGGCAACAGATATTTATATTAAGCAAAAGGTAATGGAAGTGGCGTGATTTTACTCCTGAAGAGGAAGGTCTGAGAGCTAAGAAGACATAGGAGTGCTGTTTATGCTGCTTCCTTCTGACCCATGTGAGCAGTAGATAACACAGTCATAGCAGCATTCAGGCTCAGATGGCATTTAGAAGCTGGGCACAAGGAGCCTTCTATAACATGAATGTATTGCCTATGTTTCTCTGGTTAATTTTGCATAGCAGAGTCAGAATCAGGTATCACTTAGAAAGGAGATCCATCCCACCTATACTCATTGGCTTTAGTCTGCTGAAATAAGGAGAAAGCTCCATCTAGAAAGCATAAGAAGTAAAGTAGAGGGCAACTGGGCTTCCCTGAAGTACGAGTGACCTTAGGAAAAGTTGCATAGCTTCTCACCATCACCAAGGGTCATGGAACTATGATTCACGTATCAAAAAAATGCCGTGAGTTGGGCCTGCATTCCTAAAAACTCTAAAAAGGCACATTTTACACAAAGGCAAAACAGACATTCTAAATAATATTGTCTGTGGTTTGGATGTATTTTGACTGTGTCTCCCAAGGGTTCATTGTTGAAATTGAATCCAACCTGTGGGTGGAGACCTTTGCCTGGGCCACCAGGAGTTCGTAGCCAACGAGCGCCAGAGAAAGATAACCTCCCAGGAGCTTGGAAAAGCCCTGAGCGGGGTTAAGGGGAGCAACACCTCTCACCGAGACCCACCCGGATCTGCCGGGTTCCAGGGCCTGAGAACCCGGGGACAGAAAAACTCCGAACCTTCCGGTTTTCACCTGTGGGTGGAGATCTCTGCCTGGGCCACCAGGGGCCTGTGCCTGGGGACCTCAGCCTGGGCCACAAGGCTCCAGGAAAGAGCGGGTATCCCAGG
>JAPYYD010003989.1:0-13556 GCA_028551405.1 Uromys caudimaculatus | reverse complement strand
TTCCAGAGTGGTTGTACCAACTTGCAATCCCACCAACAATGGAGGAGTGTTCCTCTTTCTCCACATCCTCGCCAGCATCTGCTGTCACCTGAGTTTTTGATCTTAGCCATTCTGACTGGTGTGAGGTGGAATCTCAGACTTGTTTTGATTTGCATTTCCCTGATGACTAAGGATGTTGAACATTTCTTTAGGTGCTTCTTGGCTATTTGAGTTTCCTCAGTTGAGAATTCTTCTACATGTAGACCGCCAGTTGCACTAGCACCATTTGTTGAAAATGCTGTCTTTTTTTCCACTGAGTGGTTTTAGCTCCTTTGTCGAAGATCAAGTGACCATACGTGTGTAGGTTCATTTCTGGGTCCTCAATTCTATTCCATTGATCTACCTGGCTGTCGCTGTACCAATACCATGCAGTTTTAATCACTATTGCTCTGTAGTGCACCTTGAGGTCAGGGATGGTGATTCTCCCAGAAGTTCTTTTATTGTTGATAGTTCTCACTATCCTGGATTTTTTTTTGTTATTCCAAATGAATTTGAGAATTGCTCTTTATAACTCTATGAAGAATTGAGTTGGAATTTGATGGGGATTGCCTTGAATCTGTAGATTGCAAGATGGCCATTTTTACTATATTAATCCTGCCAATCCCTGAACATGGGAGATCTTTCCACCTTCTGAGATCTTTGATTTCTTTCTTCAGAGACTTGAAATTCTTGTCATATAGATCTTTGATGTGTTGGGTTAGAGTCACACAAAAATATTTTATATTGTTTTTGAGTATTGTGAAGGGTGTCATTTCCCTAATTTCTTTCTCAGCCTGTTTATCCTTTGAATATAGGAAGGCTACTGAATTTTTTGAGTTAATTTTATATCTAGCTACTTTGCTGAATTTGTTTATCAGCTGAAGGAGTTCTTTGGTGGAGTTTTTCAGGTCACTTAAGTATATGATCATATCATCTGCAAATAGTGATATTTTGATTTCTTCTTTTCCAATTTGTATCTGTCTGAACTTTTGTTGTCTAACTGCTCTGGCTAGGATTTCAAGTACTATATTGAATAGATAGGGAGAGAGAGGGCAGCCTTGTCTAGTCCCTGATTTTAGTGGGATTGCTTCAAGTTTCTCTCCATTTAGTTTGATGTTGGCTACTGGTTTGCTGTACATTCCTTTTTACTATGTTTAGGTATGGGCCTTGAATTTCTGATCTTTCCAAGACTTTTATCATGAAGGGATGTTGAATTTTGTCAAATGCTTTTCAGCATCTAATGAAATGATCGTGTGTTTTTTTTTCTTTGAGTTTGTTTATGTAGTGGAGTACATTGATGGATTTCCACATATTGAACTATCCCTGCATCCCTGCGATGAAGCCTACTTGATCACGGTGAATTATCATTTTGATGTGTTCTTGGATTCAGTTTGCAAGAATTTTATTTTGTGTTTTTGCATCGATATTCATAAGGGAAATTGGTCTGAAGTTCTCTTTCTTTGTTGGGTAATTGTGAGGTTTTGGTATCAGTGTAATTGTGGCTTCATAGAATGAATTGGGTAGTGTCCCTTCAGTTTCTATGTTGTGGAATAGTTTGAAGAATATTGGTATTAGGTCTTCTTTGAAGCTCTGATAGAATTCTGCACTAAACTCATCTGGTCCTGGGTTTTTTCTTTGGTTGGGACACTTTTAATGACTGCTTCTATTTCTTTAGGGATTATGGGACTGTTTAGATGGTTTATCTGATCCTGACTTAACTTTGGTATTTGGTATCTGTCTAGAAACTTGTCCATTTCATCCAGATTTTCCAATTTTGTTGAGTATAGGCTTTTGTAGTAGGATCTGTTGATTTTTTTGAATTTCCTCAGTTTCTGTTGTTATATCTCCCTTTTCATTTCTGATTTTATTAATTTGGATACTGTCTCTGTGCTGTCTGCTTAGTCTGGCTAAGGGTTTATCTATCTTGTTGATTTTCTCAAAGAACCAGCTCCTGGTTATGTTGATTATTTGTATAGTTCTTTTTGTTTCTATTTGGTTGATTTTAGCCCTGAGTTTGATTATTTCCTGCTGTCTACTTCTCTTAGGTTTATTTGCTTCTTTTTGTTCTAGAACTTTCAAATGTACTATCAAGCTGCTAGTATATGCTCTCTCCAGTTTCTTTTTGGAGGCACTCAGAGCTATGAGCTTTCCTCTTAGCACTGCTTTCATTGTATACCATAAGTTTGGTATGTTGTGCCTTCATTTTCATTAAATTCTTAAAAGTCTTTAATTTCTTTATGTCTTCCTTGACCAAGTTATCATTGAGTATAGTGTTGTTAAGCTTCCATGTGTATGTGGGCTTTCTGTTGCTTTTGTTGCTATTGAAGACCAGCCTTATTCTGTGGTGATATGATAGGATGCATGGAATTATTTCAATCTTCTTACATCTGTTGAGGTCTGTTTTGTGACCGATTATGTGGTCAGTTTTGGAGAAGGTACCATGAGGTGCTGAGAAGAAGATATTTTTTTTTGATTTAGAATGAAATGTTCTATAGATATCTGTTAGAACCATTTGATCCATAACTTCTGTTAGTTTCACTGTCTCTGTTTAGTTTCTGTTTGCGTGATCTGTCCATTGATGAGAGTGGGGTGTTCAAGTCTCTATTACTGTGTGAGGTGCAATGTGTGCTTTGAACTTTAGTAAAGTTTCTTTTATGAATGTGGGTGCTCTTGCATTTAGATCATATATGTTCAAAATTAAGAGTTCTTCTTGGTAGATTTTTCCTTTGATGAGTATGAAGTGTCCTTCCTTATCTTTTTTGCTGACTTTTGGTTGAAAGTCGAATATTTATTCGATATTAGAATGGCTACTCCGGCTTGTTTCTTGGGACCATTTGCTTGGAAAATTTTTTTCCAGCCTTTTACTCTGAGGTACTGTCTGTCTTTGTCCCTGAGGTGTGTTTCCTGTATGCAACAAAATGCTGGGTCTTGTTTAAGTATCCAATGTGATAGTCTGTGTCTTTTTATTGGAGAATTGAGACAACTGATGTTAAGAGATACTAAGGAAAAGTGATTGTTGCTTCCTGTTTTTGTTGTTACAAGTGGAAATAGGTTTGTGTGGCTATCTTCTTTTGGGTTTGTTGAAAGAAGATTACTTTCTTGCTTTTTCTAGGGTGTAGTTTCCCTCCTTGTTCTGGAGTTTCCATCTATTATCCTTTGTAGGGCTGGATTTGTTGAAAGATGTGTAAATTTGGGTTTGTCATGGAATATCTTGTTTTCTCCATCTATGATAATTGAGAGTTTTGTTGAGTATAGTAGCCTGGGCTGGCATTTATGTTCTCTTAGAGTCTGTATGACATCTGCCCAGGATCTTCTAGCTTTCATAATCGCTGGTGAGAAGTCTGGTGTAATTCTGATAAATCTATCTTTATATGTTACTTGACTTTTTCCCTTACTTTTAATATTCTTTCTTTGTTTTGTGCATTTTGTGTTTTAACTGTTATATGATGGGAGGAATTTCTTTTCTGGTCCAGTCTGTTTGGAGTTCTGTAGGCTTTTTGTATGTTTATGGACATCTCTTTCTTTAGGTTAGGGATGTTTACTTCTATAATTTTGTTGAAGATATTTACTGGCCCTTTAAGTTGGGAATCTTTGATCTCTTCTATACCTATTATCCTTAGGTTTGGTCTTCTCATTCTGTTCTGGATTTCCTGGGTGTTTTGGCTTAGGAACTTTTTGCATTTTGCATTTGTTGTGCCAATGTTTTCTGTGGTATCTTCTGCATCTGAGATAGTCTCTTCTATCTTTTGTATTCTGTTGGTGATGCTTGCATCTATGACTCCTGATCTCTTTCCTAGGTTTTCTATCTCCAGGGTTGTCTCTCTTTGTGATTTCTTTACTGTTTCTATTTCCATTTTTAGATCCTGGATGGTTTTGTTCAATTCTGTCAGCTGTTTGGTTGTGTTTTCCTGTAATTTCTTAAGGGACTTTTGTGTTTTCTCTTTAAGGGCTTCTACCTGTTTACCTATGTTCTTCTGTATATCTTTAAGCGAGTTATTTATGTCCTTCTTAAAGTCATCTATCATCATCATGAAATGTGATTTTAAGTCAGAGTCTTGCTCCTCTCATATGCTGGAATATCCAGGGCTTGCTGTGGTGGGATAACTGGGTTCTGATGATGCCAAGTAGCCTTGGTCTCTGTTGCTTATGTCCTGCCCTTGCCTCTTGCCATCTGGTTATCTCTGGTGTTAGCTGGTCTTACTGTCTCTGACTGTGGCTTGTCCCTCCTGCAAGTCTGTGTGTCAGCACTCCTGGGAGACCAGCTCTCTCCTGGTGGTATTTGTGTATGTAGCACTGTTGCACAGGATCAGCCCTGGGCACAGATAGAAACTGGAAGGCTCCTGTCCCAGGTTGCTCCTCCATCCCTGTGTCCTGAAGGTTCTGGCAGGGTCCCTCTGAGCAGAATGGTGGTTTTACCTGTGCTCACAGACTTGTGTGCACTCCTGGGATGCTAGTTTACTCCTGATGCTACTTGAGTATGGAGCCCTGTGGCAAGGGCATTTTCACTATTTTAATCCTGCCAATCCATGAGCATGGCAGATCTTTCCAACTTCTGAAGTCTTCTTTGATTTCTTTCTTCAGGGAATTGAAGTTTCTGTCATACAGATCTTTCACTTGCTTGGTTAGAGTTACAGGAAAATATTTTACATTATTCATGGCCTTTGTAAAGGTTGTTGTTTCCCTTATTTCTTTCTCAAACTATTTATCATTTGTATAAAGGAGGGCTACTGATTTCTTGTATCTAGCCACTTTGCTGAAGGTGTTTATCAGCTGGTAGAATTTTTGAGGTTGCTTATGTATATTATCATATCATCCACAAATATCGATACTTTGATTTCTTCCTTTCTAATTTGTATCCCCTTGATCTCCTTTAGTTGCTTTATTGATCTGGTTAGAAATTCAAGTACTATATTGAATAGATAGGGAGAGAGTAGGTAGCCTTGTCTTGTCCAGGTTTTAGTGGAAATCCTTTAAATTTCTCTTCATTTAGTTTGATGTTGGCTATTGACTTGTTGTGTATTGCTTTGATTATGTTTAGTTATGTGCCCTGTATCCATGATTTCTCTAATACCTTTAAAATGAAGAGAGGTTGGATTTTAGCAAAGGCTTTTCCCGAATCTAATGAGATGATCATGTGATTTTTTTCTTTCATTTTGTTTATATGGTGGATTACATTGCTAGATTTTAGTATATTGAACCATACCTGCATCTCTGGGATGAATCCTGCTTCATCTTGATGGATGATGTCTTTGATGTGTCCCTGAATTTGGTTTGTGACTATTTTTTTTGAGTATTTTTGCATCAATGTTCATGAGAAAATTCGGTCTGAAGTTCTCTTTCTTTGTTGAGTCTTTGTGTGGTTTAGGTATTAGAGTGACTGTGGCCTCATAGAACGAGTTTGGGAGTGTTCCTTCTGTTTCTATATTGTGGAATAGTTTGAGGAATATTGGAATTAGCTCTTCCTTGAAAGTCTGGTAGAATTTTTCACTAAAACTACCTGGGCTTTTATTTTTTTATTTTATTTAATTTATTTATTTTTTTTGGTTGAGATACTTTTAGTGACTGCTTCTATTTCTTTAGGGGTTATGGGTTATTTAAATAGTTTACCTGTTCTTGTTTTACCTTTGGTAAGTGTATCTGTCTAGAAAATTGTCCATGTTATTAAGATTTTCCAATTTTGTGGGATACAGGCTTCTGAAGTAAGACTGATTCTTTGAACTTCCTCAGTTTTCTGTTGTTATAGTTCCCTTTTCATTTCTGATTTTGTTTGTTTGCATACTGTCTCTCTGTCTCTTGGTTAGTTTGGCTAAGTGTTTGTCTATCTTGTTGATTTTCTCAAAGAAACAGATATTGATTTCCTTGATTGTTTGTATTGTTTTCTTTGTTTCTAACTGATCGATTTTGATTATTCCCTCCCTTCTACTCCTCTTTGGTATGCTTGATTCCTTTTTTCTAGAGCTTTCTGGTGTACTTTTAAATTGCCAATATGAGAACTTTCTAATTTCATTATGGAGGCACTTAGTACTATGAACTCTCCTCTTTGCACTGCTTTCATTTTGTCCCACAAATTTGGGTATGTTGTGCCTTCATTTTCATTGAATTCTAGAAAGTCTTTCATTTCTTTCCTTATTTCTTCTTTCACTCAGAGATCATTGAGTAGAGAGTTGTTCAGTTTCCATGAGTATGTAGGCTTTCCAGTGTTTCTGTTGTTGTTGAAGTCCAGCTTTAATCCATGGTGGTCTCATAAGCTACAAGGCATTATTTCAATTTTCTTTTATCTGTTGAGGCTTGCTTTGTGACTGACTATATGGTCAGTTTTGGAAAAGAATTCATAAGGTGCTGAGAAGAAGGTATATACTTTTGTGTTTGGGTAAAATATTCTACAGATGTCTATTAGGTCCATTTGATTTATAATATCTGTTGGTTTTATTATTTCCCTGTTTAGTTTTTTGTCTGAATGCCTGCTGATTGATGAGAGTGGGGTGTTGAAGTCTCCAACTATAAATGTGTGGGGTTCAATGTGCAATTTGAATCTTAGCAATGTTTCTTTTACAAATGTGATGCCATTGTGTTTGGGGCATAGATGTTCAGAACTGAGATATCATTTTGGTAATTTTTTTTCCTTTGATGAGTATGGCAGGCCCTTCCCTGTCTCTTTTGATTAATTTTGGTCGAAAGCCAATTTTATTAGATATTAGAATGGCTGCACCAGGTTGCTTCTTGGGTCTGTTTGCTTGGAAAACTTTTTTCCAGCCCTTTACTTAGAAGTAATGTCTATCTTTATGGCTGAAATGCATTTCTTGTATGCAGTATAATGATGGATCCTGTTTTCACATCCATTCTGTTAGCCTGTGTTTTTTATTGGGGAACTGAGTTCATTGGTGTTGAGAGATATTAATTACCAGTGATTGTTAATTCATGATATTTTGATGTTGATGGTGTTGTGTGTTTGTGGGTGATTCCCATTTTTTGCTGGTGTGAAGTTTCTTATTTCCTGGGTTTTCTTGGATATAGTTACCCTCTTTTGGTTGAAGTTTTTCTAGTATTTTCTGTAGGGCTGGACTAGTGGATTGATATTTTTGAATTTGGATTTGTCTTCAAATATCTTGTTTTCTCCATGTATGGTGATCAAGAGTATTGTTGGGTATGGTAGTCTAGGTTGGCACCTGCGTTTTTTAGAGGTTGCAGCATATCTGTCCAAGCCCTTCTAGCTTTTAGAGTCTCTGTTGAGAAGTCAGTGGAATTCTGATAGGTTTGCCTTTGTATGTTACCTGGCCTTTTTCCTTTGCCACTTTTAATATTCTTTCTTTGTTCTGTAAATTTTATGTTTTGATTATTATGTGCTAGGATTTTCTTTTCTGATCCAGCCAATTGATGTTTTATAAGCTTCTTGTATGTTTATAAGCATCTCTTTCTTTAGGTTGGACAAGTTTTCTATGTTTTTTTGTTGTTGTTGTTGTTGTTGTTGTTGAGAATATTTTCTGGGCCTTCGAGCTGGGACTCTTCACCTTCTTCTATTCCCATTATTTTTAGGTTAGGTCTTTTCATAGCATCTCAGATTTCCTGGATTTTTTGTGTCAGGAGTTTCTTACCTTTAACATTTTTTTTGACTGATGTATTGATACCTTCTATTGTATCTTCTACACTTGAGATTCTCTCTTCCATCTCCTGTATTTTGTTGGTGATGCTTGCATCTGTTGTTCCTGTTCTCGTCCCTAGGTTTTCCATCTCCAGGAATCCCTCAGTTTGTGTTTTTTTTTTTTTTTTAATTGCTTCTATTTCTACTTTCAGGTTTGGCACAGTTTAATCCTGTCACCTGTTTAATTGTATTTTCCTGCATGTCTTTAAGGGATTTATTTGTTTTCTCTTAAAGACCTCTATCTGTTTGATTGTACTTTTCTGCATTTCTTGGAGGGATTTATTAATTTTCTCTTTAAAGGCCTCTATCATCTTTGTAAGATTGGATTTAAGGCCATTTTCTTGTGTTTCAGTTGTGTTAGGATATCCAGGGCTTGCTGTAGTGGGGTAGCTGTGCTTTGGAGGTATCATATTGCCCTGGCTCTTGTTGATTGGATTCTTTTGAGAATTTTTAGCCCTTTGGATGGTTTGGGTTCCTAAATGTTCTTGTTGTAGTAGGTATTGGGAGGAGTGTGAACCTCAATGGTCCTGCTGTGGCAGGCCTCTGATGGGTATCCTTGGGCTGTATGGTTCTGGACCTGCAGGTTTGTATGTTTCAGGACCCTCTAGTCCAATGAATGTGAGCGGAGAGGTGGCAGGAGAATGGATGCCCACTTGGGATGTCAGGCTGCTCAGATCACCTTGACTTGGTCCAGAGGGCTCAGAGAGCAGGGAAGATGGATGGGGGAAGGGAAACTTATTTGTATGATTCAGAAGCCTGATGGAGGTGGAGGAGAAGCAGCGGGAGAATGGAAGATTCCCCCTGGGATAGCAGGCTGCTCAGGGTGAGTTGTGTTTCTTGTATGCAGCAGAAAGATAGATCCTGTTTTTGCAACCACTTTAGTTTGTGTCTTTTTATTGGGGGGGGGAATTGAAACAGTTGCTATTGAGAGATATCAATGATCAATGAGTGTTAATTTCTGTTATTTTGTTATTGTTGCTGTTGTTGGTAGTAGTTGTTGTTGTTAGTGGTGTGTTTGTGTATGTGTGTGTGTGTGCCTCTCTGTGTTTTCATGAGTGTAGTTAACCTCCTTGGTTTTGAGTTTTCCTTCTAGTACCTTCTGTAGGGCTGGATTTGTAGATAGATATTGTTTAAATTTGACTTTGTTATGGAGTGTCTTATTTTCTCCATCTATGGTGATTGAAAATTTTGCTGGCTATCATAATCTGGGCTGGCATCTGTGGTCTCTTAGAGTCTTAGAGTCCCTTTGGCTTTTAGACTCTCCATTGAAAATCAGGTGTAATTCTAATAGGTCTGCCTTTATATGTTACTTGGTCTTTTTCCCTTACAGCTTTTAATCTTTTTTTGTTCTGTATGTTTAGTGTTTGATGATTATGTAGTGAGGGGACTTTGTTTTCTGGTCCAATCTTCTTGGTGTTCTATATGCTTCTCATACTTGCTAGAAATAAGCAGCGCAGTCCTGAGCAAATCACACCATGCAGCAAGTCTCACATTGGATGTTTATTGGGAGAGGATCAGAGACTGCCTCTGAGAGAGCATGGAGGGAAATAGGAGGGGGGCAGGGAGGACATGCCTACATGGTGGAGGGGGGTATGGTGCATATGCAAAGGATGATGCAGGAGAGACACTGTTGTGTCTCCTTGCAGGGTGCCTGAAAACTGACTGTAAAGATGCCTGATTGCTGTGAAGTCACTTCTAACTGTCCAAAGATGTGCTGTGCCGGATGTTAACGTTACCTTCATAAGTATCTCCTTCTTTATGTTAAAGAAATGTTCTTTGATGATATTGAAGACATTTCCTGGGCCTCCGAGCTGGGATTCTTCTCCTTCCTCTATTCCTTTTATTCTTAGGTCTTTGTCTTCATACTATCCCAGATTTCCTGGAAGTTTCGTGTCAGGAAATTTTTAGATTTAACATTTTATTTGATAGATACTCCCTTTTCTCTTAATGTATCTTCAATGCCTGATTTTGTCTCTTCTAGTTTTTATATTCTGTTGGTGAAGATTTTCTCTGTGGCTCTTCTTTGCTTTCGTAATTAATCTCATTTCCAGAATCCACTCAGTTTGTGTTCTCTTTATTGTTTCTATTTTCATTTTTAAGTCTTGAACAGTTTTATTTGTTTCCTTCAACATTTTTTCTTTGCTTCCTTGCATGGATTTATTAATTTCCTCCAATTGTTTGTGTTTTTCTGGATTTCTTTAAAGGATTTTATTAATTTCCTCCTTCAGGAACTCTGTCATCTTCATGTAGCTGGTTTTTATGGCCTTTCCCTTATGCTTCAGCTATGCTGGGATGTTCAGGGCCTGCTGTGGTCGGATAGGTGCTGATTTCTGGGTTTGTTTTTGTTGGGTGTGTGATTTGTTATTTGGTTTCTGTTTCCTCTCTGGGTTTTCAGTGTATGTGTGTGATGTTTGTATGTAGCCTGTCTCCCTGGCCTTCTGGGTTGGTGTGTTTAAGGGGAAATACTTGCTGGTTTTGGAGGTTGGGGGAAGGGAGGCCAGGGAAAGATAGTTTGTTGGAGCACTAAGAACAATCCTGAGCTTTGTTTTTAAGGAAACAGAGTTTGGAAAAAGTTCTAGGACAGCCTATCTGGTCTTCTGGCAGATGCAGCCTGGAGTTGAGTAGGGGCATCTGTCTGAGTTGGGGGCTGGGGCACAGCGATGGGGAGAGGGGAGGCTGTGGGGGAGGGTTATGGTCTGTGTAATCCACAGACCTGGAAACAGGAGATGGGAGGCTGTAGCTGGTGTTCTGTTGCAGCACTAGGGGTGACCCTGAGCATTAGGTCTGAGGAACAGAGAAGTCTTTATGTACTTTCGATCTATTCAAAATTATTATACTTTTTAAAATGAGCTTTTCTTTTTTAGTTACATTTTTGAAGCAAAGTTAGATTTATTATAACATAAATAAAGGTACTCTAAGAGAGAAAGTAAGTATGCATAATAGAAGACAGGACTTCCCAACATGGAGTTGACTCCAGAAATTTATTTTGTTGAAAATCAAGTATAGCTCTTCTCATTTTGTTACATTTCCTATTTGTATGACTCATCTGTATTCTGTTATTATCATCTATGTGTATCTTTAATTCTAAATTCTGTTATAGATAACATATGGTTAGAATGTGTGTTTTTATTGTCTAAGAGTCACTGCCTTGTGGTTGAAATACTACAGTTACATTTAATGTTCTTACTGATATTGTTGGATTTATGTATATCATTTGCCATCAAGGTCTGTATGTTGTGTGTTAACACTTCTCTTCAGTTTTTGTTTCGATAACTTCTGATATCATGTGAATATTTTATAATGGCATTTTGGTTTTCTTAGGGATTTTTATGTTAAGAGCTTAGCTGTCATGGAGAGGGTACTGGACTGCTAGCTATCAGAATAGCTGATGAGGACATTAAGCTAAAATTAAATTAACTGGATACTCTTTGTTTATTGCAAGAGGATACATTCGATCAAGAACTCACTCCTTTCCTTCAATTCTGTTTTTCTCTGTAAAGTGA
Source organism: Uromys caudimaculatus (assembly GCA_028551405.1). Classification (NCBI taxonomy): domain Eukaryota; kingdom Metazoa; phylum Chordata; class Mammalia; order Rodentia; family Muridae; genus Uromys; species Uromys caudimaculatus. Next base: position 2,396 of record JAPYYD010003989.1, on the reverse strand, counting down.
CATGAGTCAAACTGCAAATGGATCAGTCTCTTCATGAGAACATTTTCAGTATTAAGGGCACCCTGAACAAGATCCATACTTATTTATGGACCTTGGAGCCAAGGGGATGGGGAGAGAGAAATGTTAGTAGTAGAAAAAATACTAATTAAGGAGCCAGAATTGGAAAGTGATAGACTCTCCATCCTTCTTAAAGATGTTTTGGCAAAAGTAGCAGAGGCAGCTCTATGTTGAAGGCTTCCAATAAAGAAGTTTCCAAGTTAAGTACATAAAATCATAGACAGCCAAGCAGGCATGAGTCTGACCACATCTCCTTTCATAGATTGCAGTTCATTGACATAATAAGTTTGTATTAAGAGAACAACTTTGTCCTTTGGGGATGCACAGGTAAAGTTTTTCGCCTGGGAAAAAAGTATCAGCTACTTTTAAGGTCCAGTGCAAACTCTTAGATGGACTCAATGGTTCAATGTGATTAGCTTGCTGTTCTATTGGTTTGCTTTGTCTATCCATGACATGTTTTACTGAGAATTTGGGTGGCATATTTTTGGAGATAATGCATATTTTCATACTCCTCTATCATTTTAGTAAGAAAAACCATTCAATGTGTTTACTTGCTTCTGAAGTCTTTTTTTCTTTCTTATTAAATATTTTTATATAACATTAATCTAATTCATATAATGTATTTGGATTCAATTGAAGCTTCTTATTAGGGACAGAAATTATTTTTATTTTAATGAATTGTACCACCAAGCAGGTTTGTCTTATTTGCCAGCTGAGGCATGCCAGTGGCCTGGACAAATGGCCAAGACATTGGTGATTAGTGAGTTATACACATTTATAATTTTCCATGTCTCATTTAAAGTGGCCCTAACTCTACCAATTCTCATTAGGATTTAGGAGTGGCTTTTCAGATCCTACATATGAAATATTTTTCAATAGCAGGGTTGAGGAAAATAGAAATTTGCAAAGACCCCAAATAACTCACTTATAACTGGGGTTGTGTGGGGATCTTTAAGATGGTGCCTTTAAACTCTGAAGAAGTTACTTTTCTTAGTACAGGGGTTTTAGGAATCACAATCATCTATGCGACAATACATAGAAGGCTTAGAAGGTTTCATTGGGCCTTTTAATCTACCCCTAGGCTTACAGAGAGGGGCGCAAAGATCGAGATCTGCATCAGTCACAGGTGCTGCCCATCTGTGAAACCAAGAGGGGCCAACTGGCTGCCTTTGCAGAGAGGAGTAGCAGGACTAGAGACAGAGGCAAGCAGTTCTTTCTTGGCTGGAACTGGTGAGTCCATGCAGAGAGAACAATTGACGTGGAGCCTGTATTTCCCTGGAGGGGAATGTACGATCCAGATGGCTACAGCTGCTCTTCCACTCCAGTTTGCATTCTGTTGTCATGACTAAGGAGGTTGCAACATCCACACTCTCATTAACTCTAGCAGGATTATTTCTTAAGGGATTAGAGGGGATCAAGTCAAGTTTCTAACCTCTCTTCAGGGCTCTTGAGAATGATAGGGCTCCCCCCCCCCGAAGTTCCATGAATTTGCTTATTGCAATGTGTTTATTTGCACCAGACACAAAATGAGTTACTTAGTCTGTGAGGGAAACTGCACAATCCCTCTTTTCAAGTCCTACCATCTTTGTCCTATACAGGAGTTGTGACACTGTGTCACTGACTTTTTTTGGAATTTAAAATTTTTTTTTTAAATTTAATACTTTATTTACATTTTCCCTTTCCAGGTCTCCCCTTTGGAAACCCCCTATCCCCTCCCCGCTCCCCTGCCTCTATGAGGGTATTCCCCCACCCACCCACCCACCCACCCACCCACCCATTCCACTCTGCCCTCCCTGGCATTCCCCTATACTGGGGCATCTAACACTCTCAGACCCAAGGGCCTCTCCTCCCACTGATGGTCAACGAGGCCCTCCTCTGCCACATATGTGGCCAGCACCATGGGTCCCTCCATGTGTATCTTTGGTTGGTGGTCCAGTCTCTGGGAGCACTGGGGACGGAGGGGGAGCCTGACCAGTTGACACTGTTGCTCCCTCCCCATGGGGCTGCAAACTCCCTCAGCTCCTTTAGTTCCTTCAACTCCTCCATCTGGGATCCCACCCTCAGTCCAACAGTTGCTGTGAATTGAATCATGGGTATTCCGAACTTTTGGGCTAATATCCGCTTATCAGTGAGTACATACCATGTTCATTCTTTTGTGACTGAGTTACCTCACTCAGGATGATATTTTCAAGTTCCATCCATTTGCCTAAGAATTTCATGAAGTCATTGTTTTTAATAGCTGAGTAGTACTCCATTGTGTAAATGTACCACATTTTCTGTATCCATTCCTCTGATGAGGGACATCTGGGTTGTTTCCAGCTTTTGGCTATTATAAATAT
>JAPYYD010003988.1:0-12500 GCA_028551405.1 Uromys caudimaculatus | reverse complement strand
CTACTGAGGGTATGGAAAATACAGCACAAGTGCTAAAATATGCTCCATACCCTGCCACATTATCCTGCTAAGTAGCATGGAGGTCAGTGATGCAGATAATGGGCCAGGGGCTTCTGTCAGAGAACAAGCATTACATGCTTCGAGGTGCATGAATGCATACATGCAAGAGCACATTTGGAAGAGGCAATTCGTAGACTATCAGAGACTGTCCAGGAGAAAGAAAAACTTACCAATTCTTTTTTAAAGGAAACACTGAGACATAGGACTAAAAGACGGTAACTACCCGGTCTCCTAATAGCCAAAAATGTATAAATAGCCCAAATGTTGCTCTCATTGGTTTTGAAGATTTTAAGGATATCCCCATGAACATGGTCATGTTGTCGCTTCCCCAGTGACAACCACTGCCTTATATAATGAATAGCATTTGTCTATCATATCCATGGCTTGTGGGATACATCAGGCAACTGCTAACCTCGTCTGTGTAATATCATGCCTAGCATATGGAGCAAACAGCGTTAGACTAAGACTCTAGGTTATTATGTACTAGCCACTCAAACACCATGAATCCTTTTTAAATCTCTTGCAGTGACTACAATTGTAAGAAGACTGTCTAATAAGAAACATTGATCCTGCTCTCTCTCCTCTCTCTCTCTTTCTCTGCTTCCTGTATACAGACCATTGTGACCAGTCCCCATACCTTCCTGCCTTTATAAACTGCTTTCCTTTTAAAATCATGAACAGAAATAAACCTTTTGTTCTTTAATTTGCTTCTGCTTATATAGAGATAGCCACAGGAAAGAAGCAGGTAACTAATACAAAGAAATTTGGTATTAAATAGTAGAACCACAGCCATGATAAACTTGAGTGTATGGGTTTTAGTCGTTTGGCCTGGTTTATGGAAAGAGACATGGGTGAGTTAAGTCTTAGAACCATCAGCAGAGCATGATGGGTCATTCTGGTTGGATTTAGAAGACTGATACACTGAGGGAAATGTAAACAGGAAAGGCTCATGGGGTTTTGGGAACTAGGCTAGAGGTCACATGTAATGCCTTTAATCTGTAGACCTGGCTGCATTCTACTCCAAGTGAACCTGGATTTTAAAGTAACGGACTGATTTGCTCAGTGGAGAAAAGTTCATAGTAACATGGTATTCAGGCTGTGGTGTGGTTACTGCTCACTACTCTTGGGCATATAACAGCACAAGAATATGAAAAATGTGAATTGGCAAGGAAGAGAACATAAGGGATTCTAAAGATACTGACATGGGATGTGTAGAGCCCAGAGACTGTGACCGCTAAGGAGATTTGCATAAGAACACAGGACCCTGTGCTTTGTGCTAGAACAGTAGAAAAGGTGCCTCCTGGACACCACTAGCAACAAAGACTCCAACTTGTGAAAGCGCAAAATGTTCAAAGGGAGGGGGAGTGACTGAGAAGGCTGCTGAAGGGGTTTCCTGGTCCATCCAAAACAACCACGTAGGAAACTTTCATCATCCAGCCAGAAGGGTTCCTAGAGGCTGCTAGAGTGTGGGGCAAGGATATCCGACTCCACCTCACGCTCGCAGGAGAATGGCGCAGGCATCGTCTTTCCCCCATTACTGGTGCCGCAACTGTTTGACAAGAGTTGCAGCATTACGGAGCTGTGTCCAAAACTGGCTCCAAGGTCAGGTAGGCAGTGCTGGGTCTAAACTCACTTCAAGAAGTCCAAGAGAGACTATGACATGAAGGTATGTGGTGCTTTGAATGAATATGGTCCCCATAGGCTGGTATATTTGCATGCTTTGTCCCCAGCTGAGGAGCTGGTGGGAAAGAACTAGGAGGCTTGACCTTGTTCAAAGAGGTATGTTAGCTTTGGGGGATTTCAGAAGCCCTCTGCAGTCCCAGTCTCTCTCTCTCTCTTCTCTCTCCTGTCTCTCCATCTCTCTGTCTCTGTCTCTCTGTGTGTCTCTGTCTCTCTGTGTGTCTCTGTCTCTCTGTGTGTCTCTGTCTCTCTATCTCTGTGTCTCTCTGTATCTCTGTCTCTGTCTCTGTGTGTCTCTGTCTGTGTGTCTCTGTCTATGTGTGTCTCTCTCTCTCTCTCTCTCTCTCTCTCTCTCTCTCTCTCTCTCCCCTACTCTCTGTCTTTCTGTGTGTACCTGTTGCCTACAGATCAGGATATAGAGCTTGCAGCTACTGCTCCATCACCATGTCTCTGTGCGGCCATGCTCACTGCTATGATGATAACAGACTAAACTTCTAGAACTGTCAGCAAGCTCCCGTTAAAAGTCTTTTCCTTTTCTCTCTTATGGATATTGGTAGTCTTTTTCGTTTTTATAAGAGTTACTTTGGCCATGGTAAGTTCACAAAATTAGAACAGGGACCAAGACAAGTTGTAAAAGTGAACCCTAAACTACAATAAAGGTTCAGAGTTTTAGCGATGAGAAGACAACAGGCTAGCCATCGAGGAAAGAACAGCACAGAGTAAAGTGGGCTTAAGAGAAAGACTGTGTGCTGCAGGCACCAGAACTGAGGGATAGAGCTTCTCAAAACGGGTGGAACACAGAAATACCAGCAAGGTCTCCAGTTGCCAGCCATGGAGCTACAGTGTCTAGTGTTTTCCATGTTGGATTTTAGTCTTGCTTTGGTTCAGTCTTTTCCTTTTCTCTCTTATGGATATTGGAAGTCTTTTTCTTTCTATGTCTCTTTCCCATTTTTTTTTTAAACAGAATCAAACTTCAAGGATTTCCTGAGTCTCAGTAAAGACTCTGAACTGAATTTTGAGTAATACTATAACTATGAAGATTCTGGGGGAAATTAGATCTGGGATAAATGCATTTTTTTTCCTATAATGTGGAAGAGCCTTAGTTTGGGGTAATGAGGTATCGAGTGGACAAGGGGTGGACTTGTGATGATTGATCTTCATGGTTAACATCACCAAGTTTAATGTCACCTAGGCTTGCAGCAAAACTCTGGGCATGCTTGTGGAGATGTTCACAGAGCGGGTTAACTGAAGAGATAAGACTTACTCTGAACATGGGCAGCACCGTTTGACGGGTTTGTAATTCTTACTGAATAAAGGTAGAGAAATGAGAAAGTCTGCAGAGTGAGGGAACATCTCCTTTCGTCTCTCTGTTTCTTCGCTGCAAATACATTATGATGGCCCTGCCACCATGCCTTTGAAACATGACAGGCAGAATATCCTCCTACACTACGAACCAAAGTAACTCCTGTAAGGTCCCTCCTATCTGCTATTTCCTCACATCAAGAGACAAATAACTGATATAAATTGTGAAAAGACCTAGCCTAGAAATAGCAGGAACTTGCAAAGTGCTGATTTTCATCCAATTCCCCTAAATCTTTGAACTGTGATGCCCATGCTCTGACTAGCTCATCTGACCCCCTAATCCAAGTTAAGTGTGATACTCTTCACTGTGAATCCATAACAGTTCTACTGAAAAATAGTCTATGCCAAACAATCCGTATAATTGGTAGTCATATGGATCCTCAAATGCATCATGGAAGAGGAATTTTAAATTGATAGTAAGCAGATTCCATAAATATTAAGACACTACAAAATAACATGCACCAAAAATCTTGTTTTTACCACCTGGTTCTTTTATCCTTTTTCTTTGTAAGTTTTGCTTGGTAAGAAGTCACCCCACCTCATTCTCACACTGCATGCTCAGAGGAGAAGGAACGTTGTCTGTGACTTGCCAGTATGAAATATCTAGCTTACACAGAACCAGGAGACACACGTCACCCATGGCACGAATCCCCACTGTGTGTCTCACAAGTGGTATGCATCCCAAGCCTGGATAGCTGGAATCAATGGGATCCCATAACAGCTCTCTCCTTCTCTGCTGAACTAAGACTGTTAAGAAATGAAAGCCTAGAACAATGGGTAGCTGATGAGTAAATTATTCTGGAGAAAGAAGTGACGATTCTTCCGCTGTGGTATACAAAGCCCATCCATTAGAGCTGCCGCCCCCTTGCCTGCAGCTTCCCAGTCCCTGTCTTTCCGATTTCCACTATAGCCTTCTGTTGGCCCCTTCAACTCTACCTGATGATTGCTTCTGACTAAAGAGGGATCTTCAAGTTTAACATAGGGTAAATCAAATCTGAATTGCCTGTAAAATATGAGTGGTCATATATAAATAATATCAAAGTGGGAGATAAATATATCCCAATGTCCATACCCATTATTGGAGATAACTGTGAAACTGTCATGCAGCATCACGGACATCAGGAAGGTCAAACCTCACGGGTGATATTTGTGCATAACCTTTGCTTTGCCTCTCTTCTGCCTTCCTTTCTCTTCCCATCTCCCAACAATACTTCCTGGGATCTCCTCCAAAATAATGTACGTCAACCATCTTAGAATCCCCTTGGAAAACCTAGGCTAAGACAGTCGAGGTCCTTGCAACGCTAGAACTACAGAGCCTCCAGGGGGAAATAGGGGATAATATCAGCTAACTAACGGGATTTCACTGCTGAGGTGCGCCATGAGACAAAATGAAGGTTATTAGCGATCCTACCTGTAGCACATTGTGTGAGATACAATGGAAGACAAGACACAGTCTGTATGTAATATTCTAGCCCACAAAAGATACAGGGACATTGGGTAATTACAATCATTACAGAGTTGGTAGGCAGATGTTATTATCCAAATGTCCCTAAAGGAAAGAAAACAAGCCAAATATCAAAGAGACCATCATTGTCTGCAGAGAGATGAGAGACTGTGCTGTAAATCAGGCTCAAGATATGAAAATGGGGGTTGCTTGACAAAGGGAGGGAGGGGGATCATAGCCCTGGAAATATCCCTATGCTAAAGTCAGAAACTTGACAGAACAGGAGAGGGACCTGAGACAGTTTCAAAACACACGATCAATTGATTAATGAGCAGGACCCTAAAATTTAATTTAAAGTAAAAACAGTAGTATTCTTTTCCAATGTAATCTAAGTGCATTTTTAAAGAAACCATCACATAGGACAGAAGAAGCTAAGTCTCTTGAATGTCTTTAGATAATGGATGATAACTGCTACCGATTTAAAATGTCATTATGGGCCCCACTGAGAATGCAGCATATGGAGACCAGATAGCTACCACAGTCCTACCCTAAATGTGTCACAAGAGCTGGATCCCCAGTGTCTATACACCCAAGATTCTTAGCACCCGGAGGACCTTCCCTACGTTCTCGTCCTAGGGACTCAGAGTAACCTCAGCTAATCATAATGCAGACCCAATACCACTTCCTAGGTTGACCCTAAACTCTTTGATGATGCAGTGTTCTGGTCCTGGTCATATCTTATAAGTCACTCCAATGATCCTTTGTAAAAACCACATCCAGTAGCTAAAATCTCATTTACTGAGAACATGTCACTGCATGGCTATGTTCTCTTCCAGCCAATCACAACACAATCTAAAAGAACATTGAACATCTTGATATCCCAGTAGCTAAAACAACACTTGCCAGAGTTGGGACACATATTGAGTCAGTCACACTATTGAATAGGAAACAGAGTATAATTTGTATGTACTCGTAAAACTTATGGAAGCAGGCTATGCGACTAACCATCAGAGATTTGGAGGCCTTCTGAGTTATCAAAGTTGTTAAACATACAGACTTCTGGAGTATTCTAACATCTCCTATAGTCAAACTCAAGCTGAATGCCACCTCTTCACAGTTGATGGGCTTTTCCAATTGAAGATAGTCAACTCACAAAGTGAATTATTTAAAATGGAGGCTAAGTAGTTCCAAGTAAATAAAAAGGGGATTGCAAATGAGATTAACAGGAATTCTCTGTGTCCAGCATTTTCTTTGCAATACTCATGTCAGCAGGTACTGATGACTAAATGTACCTGAGACTCTGCCAATTGGTTCTTTGACCCCTGCAAACACACTTGGGCTCTCATGGCAGGGAAAAGTGTGAGAGAATCAGTGTGCCTGCAGGTCACCCTTTGGCCAGTGACAAAATAGACTGGCTGTGGATATCCTAACATTTTCCTTCCTGCATAAAACTCCTGGGCCAATGTGTGGCGCATCAGAAATGTACCCAGGCACTGTCTACTTTGTTCATAACAATATTCTAATTTATACATGCCATCAGCTTCTGTGTTTTCCAACTACACTGAGTTTTCCAGAGAACATCTACCACACAGACCACACGGGTTAAACTCAAATATCTGTTTCCTTGTAGTCAGACTCTCTTCTGGAAAATCAACCTGAACCAGAACCTTCCTTTGAACTAACTCTACCTCTGAACATTTTTTAAACTATTTATTTACATTCCAGATGTTGTCCCTTCTCAGAGTCCCGCCTCCCACAGTTCTTCATCCCACCCCACCCCCCAAACACACCTTGCATCCTAGAGGGGGGCTGCTGCCCCTCTCCAGCCCAGGACTGCTCTTTGGTTGGTAGCTTGGCTCTGGGAGCACCCAGTAGTTCCAATTAGTTCTTCCTAAGAGACTGCCATGGCCTTCAGCTCCTTTGATCTTTCCCTTAATTCTCCCATGGGGGTCGCCAACCTTAGTAAAACGATTGGCTGTGAGTATGTGCCTCTGTCTCAGTCATCTACTGGTAGGGCCTCTCAGAGGGCAGCCATGCTAGGCTTCTGTCTGTAAGCACACCATAGCATCAGTAATAGTGTCAGATTTTGTTGCCTGCCCATGGGATGGATCCCAAGTTGGGCTGGTCAGTTGCCAGCCTTTCCTTCAGTCTCTGCTCCATTTTTGGCCCAGCATTTCTTTTAGACAGGAACAATTCTGGGTCAGAAATTTTGATGGTAGGTTGATAACCCCATCCCTACACTTGGGACCTTGCTTATCTACTAGAGATAGACTCTTGAGGTTCTCTCTCTCTCTTTCTCTCTCTCTCTCTCTCTCTCTGTTTTTTTATATGAGTAATAATAAACCTCTTTTGGTTCACTCCTGTGGATAAAACTCTGATTTTTGAAGAATATGCTAAGAAATTGCTTCAACCACTGAGCTATGCCTTGACACTTTCTTATCAAAAGCCTATTACAAACATGTTTGGGTCAAGTTGTGTGTGTGTGTGTGTGTGTGTGTGTGTGTGTGTGTGTGTGTGTGTGTGTGTGTGTAAATAAGAAGGGTTTTGCAAAAATATTATCATTTGTGTTTAAGAGATTTTATTTTAGTTTTATGTGTATATGTGAGTGTCTTTTTTTGGTGTTTGTTTGTTTGTTTGTTTGTTTGAGACAGGGTTTCTCTGTGTAGCCCTGGCTGTCCTGGAACTCACTCTGTAGACCAGGCTGGCCTCCAACTCAGAAATCCACCTGCCTCTGCCTCCCAAGTGCTGGGATTAAAGCACCACCACTGCCCGGCAATGTGAGTGTCTATTGTATATATCACGTGCATGCCTTGTGTCCACAGAGACCAGAAGAAGACATTGTATTCTTTTGAACTAGAGTTACAGGCAATTGTGATCTACCCAATGTATGCCCTAGGAACTGAACCCAGGTCCTCTGCAGACCAAATGTGTTTAACTGGTGAACTGTCTCTTCAGCTTTATGCTTAATCTTAATCTCCTTCAACTCTCCTGTCTGTTGTACCAACTGATTTATCACCTTCTTGGAAGCAGACCTGATCTTCAAGGCCAGTTCAATTCATTGTTGAAAGCATTGTGTAGCTCTGTTGTGGTTATACAATATCTCACTATAATATATATTTTTCTATTTGAGACTAAAGTCCTGACAATTACTGTAGATTATTTTAAGTTTGACTTTTTAAAACTGAACAAACTCCTCTGCAACTTGTAATTAGTATGTATTTTAGAAGTAATAAGCACTCAATAGGTAAGGTCACATCTGTCAGACACAGATTTGAGCTTCCCCACAGCACTTAGGGTCAAGAGCATAGTTACCCACTTTTTCATAGCCCCATAGCTATATCCCCAGAAGCACTTTCCCACTGGGTCTAGAGGAAGACCAGGGTAGCTCATGTCTTCTAGCTCAGTCTAAACAAGAAAAGGTCATCTATAGAGCAATGAAATACAAACACATCTTTGAAAGCAAAGCCTAGTGGCATATTTTCAATGACTTAGCAATACATTATGTACTGTCAATAATGCCCAGAGTGTAGCTAAGTAGGTTTTCATGAAACTAGAGCACAAGGTCACAGGAGAGTTTATGGTACTTGTAACCGAACAGCATAAAAATCAATCTTAAATTCAATGAAGGAAATAATACCACAGATGGTATCTCTTTTCAATATAAAACAAATAAATTGCTTTTATGATTAGAAATGAGCAACACAAGTGTCCAATCTCCAATTCACTTCTACCAATGAGCTCAGCTCTTACATTAGCCCCCGGGAGCAAGCATATAGTAAGACAGCTTATCACCATCAAAGGTCTGTCTGTCTACTGAGTAAACAAAAAATGCACTACACACACACACACACACACACACACACACACACACAGGCTATAAGGAATGCTTCAGCAGAAACGTCACAGCATGCTACAGATATGTTCTCAGAACTACATAGATGCCTAGTGTCCACAGAGATTATAGGATGAGCAGGTATTAGACTCAGGAATTTCATGCTTCACATACAGTTTTTGTTATGGTTCCCTGTATAACTTCAGAAAATCACCCTTGCCGCATTGCCCACCGGGAAGTGATAAGATGAGCTAACATGCACAAATCCATGAATATTTATTAAGTAGGTACTTGAGAGACATATGGCTTATTAGAGGCTAACAAAATTATAGTGTAAGTACATTTTAAATGCCTTATTTAGCAAACACTCAATTGTTTTCATAAGTTATAAATAGGCCTGTGCTGGCAAACCAGACATAAAACTTGAAAAAAATAATCTAACTTCTAGTGTTTGCAGATTCCTGATAATGTAAATTCTCCTGCCATGGTTCATTTAAAGTTAGTTTGGTTTTTTTAATTGTACCTGACTGCATTCCTAGACATCTTTCGGGTTTTCCTCCTCATGTAGAAGACAAAAGGCAAGACCCCGATTAGATGCCTAAAACTGCAGAGAACTGGAAGTAGTGTGCGCTACTATATTTCCTATTTCAATGCTGTGAGAATACGCAGTTTAGAACTGAGGCAAAGAAATGTAAGGACAATGCTAACTAATACACGAGAGCACCATTGCACAACATGCTGAGAAAAGCCTCGCAAGTGGCCAATTCAGTATTCACAAACCAGAGTCAACAGTGGGTACCTGAAGTCACAGAAAGCAACAACATCCCATTGAGCAAGGCCCGTTGAATATGTGTCCCGTTTGTTACCTGTTTTGGCATAACCTGGACTGTCTGAATGTCTCTGCATTTACAGTGCCTCCAGCCATGATGTCACAAGGCCTTAATGGACTAACTATCCAGTGATTCCCCCAGCAGCATGTGAAATACATTGTCCCTGAACCAGTCACTGGCTGGGCTCAGCCTTGAGAGGACTTTTGTCTGATCACTCAGAATCTTTCTGAAATACTGAATAATTAGCAGCATGTACAAATTAGGAGTTTTCACATGAAAACACAAATTCTCAGTTTGTCTTACGAAGTCTGAAGATCTGACAACACTGAGCCCACGCCCCTCCCCATGCCAGCATCTTCCTCTGGTGCTAAATGCAGCTGCCCTTTGTAAAGGAAGCAAGTACTTTCAGCTCTTCACAGGATCCTCCAACCCCACTGCCTGATCCTCTGCCCAGTTTTGGTCATTTGTGTTACCTGTCTGTCTCCCAAGGAATCTTAGTTGGCAACAGCAGGATAATGTTGGGGAAAAAAGGGCACGTTAGAATTTGACAAGCCTGGGAACTAGTCCAGCCTCTGCCACTCAGTAATGTGTGAACATAGCCAAGTGATGGAGGCAGCCTGGGTCTGTTATCAAAATAGAAATGAAACTGAGCACAGGAATATAGCAGGGACTGAACTCCAGAGTGAATGCAAACATCCTGTGTACCACCTGTCATGAGCGGCAGCTCCATGCACGGTAGGTCCTCTCCAGTCCTCCTCCAGAGTGAAATCAGCCTGTTTTCTTTCATAGTTTGTTCTTCTCATTGTCCTAAACACACCTACCCACCGAACTGCCCACAGTCTCCGGGCAAGCATTTTCACAGTTTTGTCTTTCTCTTTCACTGGTTCCCAGCTGGACTTTCTTGATGAAGTACTGTTTGCCTTTGGATGTTAGTGACTTCCTTGGGCTCATATTTTCTCACTCTGAATAAGCCAATCATCTGACAGTACAAGTCATAGATCCTTTTCTGGATCTGACCCCAACTTCGTCTGCCTAGCGAAAAGGAAAGAGAGAATCTAGGGGTTTACTTCAAAAAGGGTTTACTGGATAACCCATTTCCTACACACTGAAAACAAAGTATCTTTATCTTTGATACAGATACAGATCAGATACTAATAAAGATGCAGAAAGTAAGCATCTTTATACTTAAGTATATGCTAAATCCATTTAATGCTTTTATTATGCACTGAAATTGGATGATATAAAAATGGACCCTAAATAAACTAGGGTACTCGCTAGGTTTGGGGGTATAGAGAAATGTATATTTACTAACCCAGGGAAGTGACATTTCTGCTATGAAAGATGAGTGCCTTGTAGAAATGTGTTGTGCAATGCACAGATGTATTTAATGATGTTCTCTGGTCTCCAAACATCAAAAAGCAGATATTCTATTGAGCATTGCTAGTTTACAAAAAGCAAAAATACAGAACTTTTGGGGCATGGGGATGGTATGATGAAAATACGCACATGTCAAAACTCATCAAAATGTGTACAGCGACAGGTTGTTTTCAGCTTGTCAATTATGCCTTTGTAAGCTGTTATTAAAAATTATTTGAAAAGAAATCCTACTTGGAACATTGCCGTTAATTCCATTTAAATGTTCTGGTGTCTCTATAAAAACACGTTTTAGCAATGTTGCTCTGATAACCTCTTTCCTGAACACATATATTCAACCAGCAATCATAAGAAGCTATGTTCATAGAATTTATGTTACTAAGGACAGTAATAGTGCATTCCGGTGCCTCTTTTATCCATCAGAACTTGTTACCCACCTGTATGTGTTATCCTGCCACAGACACCTGCAATCTGTTCTGTGTTTGGGTCTCCACCCCCATCCACTCTGACCTGAGCCATCTTAATTTCTTGCATGGAAAACTGTGATAGCCTCAAGAAACTCTGCCTATACACAGTTTAGACCCAGGTTGATGTAGCACTGTCCAACAACTACAGACATCTTCTCCATTATCAAGTCTGATGTTGTCATGTGCAGGCTTCGAGTGTTTCTGGAAGGCGTGATTTTGCAACCTTTAAGATAAATCTCAAATTTAGTCATGAAACTCTAAGAACTAGCCTTACAGCAGAGGGAAATGTAGATGCAGCCCCTGCCTTTAGAGGGCTTTGCAATCTATTGCCAGGAAGAGCAGAAAAATAAAGGCATAATGAGCTCTGTAATTTGTAAGTCCAATAGAAAATTTTCATAAATTTTATTTGGAGTGAATTTTTAGCTGTCACCGTTTCTATTTCGAAGGTACCTGTGACACGATTCTTTGTGAGCAAATGAGAGAAAATCTGTTTCAAGAATAGTTGGTCATTAAAATGAAACTCATTTCATATCATTGACTAAGGTTTTAGTGAGTCCTTATTTTATCATTTGCAAATGAATGTTGACCATTCCATTCTGTGCAAGGCATAAATGACTTTATCAGAAATATTAAGGCAAACATGAGAGACTCAAATCAGAACAGGAAAGAACAGTTAAATTATAATTAAACTAATATTGGTTAAAGAGCAGTTAAAGATGATATGGTGGACATATAACTAGAGATCTGGAAGTGTTGGGCCTTACAATATATGGATTCAGAGAGCAGACAGCAGATATGAAAAATGGATGCCTAAGACATGTACGGCATTCCCTTGGCTTGAGTTGGAAAGTGAGTTTCAGACACTGTGGAGAACATTCCTTTGATGGGGAGTTGGCCTTGGGACCTGTATATTCAGATGCAGAATTTTATGTCCAGGCATCATTCTACAATCCAGAAGGCAGCTCAGTCAAGCATCGTGTTTTCATCATCTTTGATTAGCCAACAAAGAGCAGATTAAGCCTATGACTAAGCAGAGGCCAGGGAGGCTGGACTTCTAATCCCAGCCTTGGGTCCAAAGCAGGGAAAGTCAAGAGACGGACTTGAAGGAGAGAAAGAAAGAGAAGAGGTGCCGTGAGGTAGAAGCTCCAGGAGGAATTGTGATGTGCAAGTCGCCAAGGGATTCACCATGAGGACACACGTGGGGCAGAGTGAGTCAGGGTGAGACTCAGATCCAAGGTAAAGGACCATGTGGCTGGGAAGCTAGATGGTTAGAGTCGATGAGTATCTACTCCATCAGAGTGCTTACTACAGAGCAGTAGTAATAAAAACTGCATGGTATTGGTACAGTGACAGGCAGGTAGATCAATTCAATAGAATTGAGGACCCAGAAATGAACCCACATACCTATGGTCACTTGATCTTCGACAAAGGAGCTAAAACCACTCAGTGGA
>JAPYYD010003987.1:0-13559 GCA_028551405.1 Uromys caudimaculatus | reverse complement strand
AGAGACTCTGTCTCAAGGGAATAAGGTATGATGCCCTCCTCTGGCCTTGACACGTGTTTACAAGGGTGTGCCCATCTCCTCACATGTTCGTATGTCATTCATCCCTCCAAACAGACAACTTTGAGGTAGGTTGGCTTGGTAACAATTCCAAGCACCTCTGAATGTCTAGCAGATGGCTAACTGAAAGATGTACTGCCTTGTGTGCTGTCCAGTGAGCCTTTGTTGTGAGTTTGCCCAAACGCTTTGCCCTGGCACGCCTTTCAGCCTTATTGTCATCACTAGGTGATCCTCTCTCCTTTAAAGTGGTTTTGGTGTGGGTGTGGGGAGAGTGAGGCGTGGGGAGTGGGGGTGGGAGTGGAGGGTGGGGGTGGGGGTGGGTGGTAACGGGAGCTTGTCAATCACCAGGAACACACAAACAGCTCCAGAACAGGTCCTGTGTTAGCTGCCAAAGCAAAACACTGAGAAGAAAACTATGGTTAGATTTGCACGTAGAGAGAGCCCTGATTTATGTGTTCAGAGGCAGGAGAATTGCTGAAGCTGTAACACTGTAGGAACAGCAGGAGCGTCCAGCTGCTGGCGGAAGGATTTAGCAGCTGTGTGGCCTACACAATTTACTTCAAAGTTCTTAATTCGTTCCCATATATATAAAAGGGAGACAAAAGTAACACCCATCACATCAGGCTACTGCCAACAAATAAAGTATGTGACATGTTACCCATACACAGTAAGTTCTCAATAAAAGCTAACTGCTACCGGGTGCATAAGGCCACAGGGGGTACATTTTTAAGTATTTAAGGCAAGGTAGGAAAAAATGCTAACTCATGTTAAATGTTTTTCCTTTCTTCTTGAAACAGAACCCCCACAGCCAAAACAAATCAAGTGACTTACAGAAAATGGCACAAAACAGATCAAGTGATTTACAGAAAATGGTGCTTGCTGACTCATTGGCAGGCATCCTGATTTCCTGCGTTCTCCTTAGTGATTTATGTGAATCCTGGAATATGTGTTCACATTGACCTCAGTCTCTTTATGAGAACATATTTCAGAATTGAGATCTGCTGCCAAACTTGTGTGTGTGTGTGTGTGTGTGTGTGAGAGAGAGAGAGAGAGAGAGAGAGAGAGAGAGAGAGAGAGAGAGCGCACTTCAGGAGGAACATCAATCAGAATAGGAACAGCTACCATGGCATATATAATCGGCATCCGCATAGCCTGCTGATGCTGAACTGTGTGAGAGCATCTCCCTTCACAAGGTTCTCAGGCTATCGTCCTGGGAGGTGTGCAGAGCAGGTAGAATCATTATTCCCATTTTGCTGATGGAAACATTGAGGTTGAAAGAACTTCAGTGCATCTGATGGAAAGCAGGAAATAAGCAGTATAGTTCTGACGCCATATCTCCTGCCTTTAGAGACGCCAGCATCTCAGTGTTTTAAAACATCAGCACACCCACTTTAGGTAGCTAATGAGTTTTGTCTTTCCCTGTGGTCACTTTGGGGTGCCGTGTGCTATTTTGAAAGTGTGACTATTACACACGAATTCCCAGAATGCTTTTCATGTTCACTTTCTCTCCCCTTTCTTCTCTCTCGTTGTTTGTCTCTCTGTCTCTCTGTCTCTGTCTCTGTCTCTCTCTCTCTCTCTCTCTCTCTCTCTCTCACACACACACACACACACACACACACACACACACACATCTCCCTTGCACAAGTATGTTTCAGTCTCCTGGTTGTCCCAGTTATTCACTGACAGAAGTCCCAAATAACCTCAAAATTCAAGTCTGTATTTTTCTGATGAGGTTGAGATCAGTTGAAGATAGACAAGCAAAATCAGAGCTTCCAGTGATACATTCAAAAGGTTTAAGCCAGCATAGCAGTGGGGAAATGAGAAAAACATCGTGTAACTCCCTTGGGGGACTGCTTTGAAGGTCATCCCATATTCAGGGAGGGGAAGTTCTACTGTTTCTGTGTACATGAGGATCTTATCACCACCATTTGTGGTTTTGGGAAGTCACTAAGCAATTTCCTTTCTTTCCCACCCAAGTTCAGCAATAGTTGAGAAATGAGACTTGGAAAGGGTACAGATAGAGATGGAAGTATGACCTTTATTACTGATGAGAACTCAGGAAAACCTAATGGCTGTGCCCTAAAGATAACCACCTGCCAAATCCAACTCAGGGAGCTGCCCAATTACTACAGCACTCACCTCCGCCCCCTGCATCCCTCAGTGCAGAGACGATGGCTTGGTCCTATAGATTGGTAGGTGACCAAGGATTAGGAATGGAGAGGGTAGAGGACCACAAGAAAAAAGATAAAGATAGGAGGAGAGTATCCTGTGACTCCCTGGGGAGATGGGAACAGACGTCCATTGACTTGAGCTAGGACACTAATGAGAAATAAAGAAAAAGCTCTACCCCCAGCTTAGTTACCCAGTAATGCTATTGATGTTTGAGTGAGGAGTTACTTACTTGAGAATGGATGGCTCAAAGGCTGCTGCATCCCTGAAAAGCTCCATCATGGAGGACAACTCATGAAAGTTTTATCTTTGGGAGCAAATAGATAGGTTATGTTGTCTCCTCAAAAGTCCTTACTACTTATATAACCTTGGGGAGGTGATTCTGTAAATTTCAGGAACTTCTTGAGACTTGTGAGTTGTTTACTTTCAATAGCTAAAGGGGATTTCCTCCAGGGTGTAGTGTTCAATTTAGAGGAAATTGCTACAAAGTTGGGGAAGAGATGGGATGTTCACATCTAGTGGAACACTTAGGAGGCTGAGGCAGGACAATCATTAACTCCTCATTGCTTGGGCTTACACTGCAAGATCTATCTCAAAACAAATGAACAAAAACACAGAACAAAACAAGGATCAGCCAGATGGTTCAGCAGGTAAGGGTCCTTGCCTCCAAGCCTGACTACCTGGCTTGAGTTCATTACTTAGGATCTACATGGTAAAAGAAGAGGAAAAACTCCTGCATGCATCCACAAAACCAATAAGTAAACAAAATTTTAAAATTCGACGGAGAGATGACACAGTGGATAAGAGCTTTGGCTGTGTTTCCAGAAGACACAGGTTCAAATCCCAGCAACTATATGGTAGCTAACTGTAGTCTCTAACCAGAGTTCTAAGGAATTTTACACCCCGTGCTGGCTTCCACAGGTATTGCATGCATGCAGTACACATACATATATATTGGGAAAACACCTATACACATAAAATAAAAATAAATCAATCTTTAAAAATTAAAAAATAAAAATAAATAAATAAATAAATATAATTTTTTTTTAAAAAGACAAGACAAGGAAACGACCCCTAAACAAACAGTAACATGAATGTTTGTTTCTTCTCCCTTAATCCTGCCCCCAACTAATCTTTGAAATCAGCTCTCTTGGAAGGGAAAACTGAGAGATGAGCATGAGGTGGAAAGTATCGGACCTTAGGAACATGTTAGTGGAAAGAAATTCCCCTCTTATATTTTCATTCTTGTTAAATGTGAATACCATTTCCCCAAGGTAGGTGCTATTCCCACAGAACAAGAAAATCCCAGATTCACACAGCGGATGACCATGAAAAGGAGCTCAGGCCTGAGAGCAAAGCTCGCATGTTTCCAGCCAAAACAGGTATTTGATGGTTTGCAAATGAGTCCCGTGTCAGGCACTGAGTGAACAGGTCCTTCTGCCTGGGAAATCTGAACGGGCCTTTTGGGGACTGTGCCATTGGTTATAAGGTTTGGATGAAATTGAAAAGTTGACGAGAGGACGCTATGGAAAGTGCGGGGACGCATGAGAGTATACATATACGCGTGCGCAAACCCAGCCACGCATGTGCGCAAACACGCATGCGCACACAGCATAAGCAAAGGCAGGGGAGGAGAGCTGTAGATACAGCCCCAGGAACAGAAAGTTGCTTTAGTGCTGTCTTTATCAACCTGTGCTGTGCACATGGAAGTGCGAAGGCCTGGGTCGCAATGTTGCAATGCAGTAAGCACTTGTCTCAGGAGAAACAGAAGTAAGTAGACAATCAGCATTTGACCTAAGGAATACTGATCTTGAAACGATGAGAAACACCAGGCACGGTGGCATGCACCTTTAACACCTTTAACCCCACAACTCACAGTAGAGAGGCAGGAGGGTCTCCATGAGTTTGAGACCAGCCTGGTATACAAAGCCAGTTCTAGGTCAACCAGAGCTAAACAATGATACCCTATCTAAAATTAATATATACCAGTACATATGAAAAGCAGCAAGACTACTGTGACAGTCATTTACTTTTAAGAACGTTCAGTGAGGTATACTATTTGAAAGAGATAAGCATTTATTCTCATCCTTCATCCTTCATTTCTTCATCCAAGCCGTTGCTCTCTCATGGTAGTCGAGGAGCTAAGAGGATTTAATAGCAACCGAGCACAGACAGGATGCCTACCCTGAAGGAGCCTGCAGTTAAGCAAGAAGCCAAACCCTAAACAATCTTGCAAATGTGGTGACTGAGCTTTCCTGGTGATGGCCTCAAAGCAGACACACTGAAATCCTACAATAAATGAGACCCTGGGCTGCTTAGGAAGGAACGTCTCCTGAGGAAACATCACCTGGGCTGAGCTCTGAAGGCAATTGAGGGCTAACCCATCTAGGAGAACAAAGAGCTTCGCAGAGGGAGGCCATTCACATAACGAAACAATACGCAGCAATAAGAGGAATAGCTCCCTGTTACAGCGCGGTGGTGGTGAACCCTGGCAGCGTAGGGATGGATTACATGCTGTGTGTCTCCCTTTCTGCGAAGTTTGAAATAAAGAGAAATTCATAATGTAGATAACATAAAGAAAATATAAAATGAAGACAAAACGCAGAGATGTAGATATCTTCAGTGGAAGACTCGGGACGGAACAGAAGATTCACTGAGCAAATTGTAAACTACTGGTGATGTTCTCAGTGATGGGGCTGGATGGGGAGTTCTGGAAGCATCACTGAATTATTTTAAACACATACCTAAGGAAGGCCAGGCATCGGCATCGGCCAACTTATGGTCTGACATATACCAAGAATTACGTTAAGAAAATTCTGGGTACTTGGGAGTTTTTAACAGGAGGTGCTATTCTGAGTACTGAGCACTTAAGAACTGTTAAGAAAGTTCATCTAGAAAGGCAGAGATGGGAAAGACAGGCAGGGAGCCCCAGGCAGTGACTCCCAGGCTGGAGTCTCCATGGAGAACCCCGAAGTCCTCTCCAAGCAACTTCCTTTGTATCTCAAGATAAAGAAAAGGTCTTAGATAAGAAACAGCTTCAAAGTTTGCATTCTGAAAAAAAAAAAAAAAAAAAAAAAAAAAAAAAAAAAAAAAAAAAAAGTAGAGTCATTCTGCTTTAAACACAGTGACAGGCTAAGGAGAGGCCAAAAAACTGTGGATGGATACCGTGGAAGGCTCCTCCAGACAAAAGATAGCAATGGCTTAGAATCCTGTGGAGGAAGCAGTGGTAGTCATAGTGGTACAGGTGATAAGGTGATGATGGTGATGATGGAGGCGATGATGGTTATGGTGATGATGGTAAAGATGCTGATGGTACTGATGGTGTCAGTACTGATGGAGTCAGTAGTGATGGTGGTGGTGGTGATAAGGGTGGTGGTGATAATGGAGGTGGCAATGATAGTTATGGCTCGGGTGGCAATGGTGGTATTGTTGGCACCAGTGATAATAATGGATTTTAGTGTTGGAAACAGATATAAAGGTCAGACTTGAAGATATTTAGAAAATAAAATCTATAGAACTTAGACCCATCTTTGATATATGTGTTGACAGAGAGGCACCTGTGAATGATAAATTATTGTTTCTGGTTTGCCAATAAAGTAGGAGTGAATGGTGAGGGGACCGAGAGTCCGTTTGGACTGTGCTGTCTTTGAGCTGTGTACTCGGTTCTCTCTCTTTTTTTTTTTTTTTTTGCATCTTTTCTCTAGAAATGATTCCCTATTTTATCTTTCATTCTTTATGCCTAAAAGACACTTCACAAACTCAAATTCTTTCTGGAGCAAGACAGGTAGCCAGGGTGAGTGTAGCAGGCTGGGTCAGGGCGGCATTCAGAACAGTGACCGTGAGAGAACAGGATACTTCAAACGTGAATGGCAGTGCTTCACGTGAGCCCCTGTGATGGAGGGGGTCACTGCTGCGGCACCTTAATCTTTCCAGTGCGTTTTAGCAGTTAACTCAACACCCCCCCCACAGACACACACACACCCACACACAAACACACCACACACACATCCACACACAAACACCACACACACATCCACACACAAACACACACACACACCCACACACAAACACACCACACACACCCACACACAAACACACCACACACACCCACACACAAACACAGACACACACATTCACACATTCACACACAAACACACCACACACACAAAACCATGAGGTAAATCCTGTGGATAAATAGAACGAATCTTTAGCCTGGGGTAGTCAGATCAGAATTTTGGCTCTAAATCATTACTTAATGATTTTCTTAGCAGAATACCACTTTTTGAAATAATAAATTCTGGATCAGAATAAAAATCACAAGTTGAAATTTAATTATATATCTGGCAACAGCATTGTTTTGACCTCCAAAATATTTAAAAAGTTTTGTCATAAAAATTTTATGACAATAAAACAAAGTAAAAATCAGTGACCCTGTAGCGCTTTTCACAGTACATGATCAATTTTTTAAAGCATCATCTAGAAGAAACATTTAAAGATATAAAATCTTCAGGAAAAGTGCAAGCAGAGAATACTGAACTTGCACATATACCCTTTACTCAGATTCATCATTCATTGGCTTTCATCTGTGGCAGGGATTTCTCCCCACCCTGTTTAAACTACAAAGGTCTTGGCCACTAATATCTCAGTGTACATTCCCTAGGGACAATGACATTCTCTTACGTAACCACAATGAAATGATCCAATCCAAGATCAATACAATACTGTTATCTAACACATAGCTAATTTTCATTCTGATTTTTTTTTTTCCTGATCCAGGATCAGTCAGGGTCACCCAGTGCCCTGGGCAGTGAAGTTTATTTAGTTTCCTTTAATTTGGAGGAGTTGCTCCTGTCTTTCAGGACACCGCGTCTGAAGGCTACAAGCCAGGAACCTGACAGGATGCCTTCAACTTAGTGTAGCCTCACCCCAGGTGGCACAAATGCCGCTTTAATCAGCAGGACGTCTGCCAGACCCCCCATCCTACAGGAAGTCTCCCCTTCACAATCAGCCATTAATCTGTTGGAAAATAGTTTGAGATGCTCACCTGTTCACTAACATGTATTGAACCAATAATTCTAGCATCCAGTGAAGACTTCTCCCTTTGTTTGCATCCGTGTGGCTGCTAATGTTTTGTAGGCTATAACTGTGATTTTGAGGCTAACACGTCCCACCACCTCAATCATTGTTAGCATGGAGGGTGCATATTTATGGGTTTATAAAAATAAATTCCATTTATCCACACATCACTGTAAGGAGCATTTCTCTTCCGTATTCGTATACTTTGTACTGGTGTGGATACCTGGACTCTTTCTACACGCAAGTTTTGTAATGTGTCAGTGTGGTCTCAGTGCTAGCATGCCCATAACTGGCCAGTGAAGCCCCTTCTAGCTACCTATGTTTCTCTGACTTCATTCAGAAACTAAACTCTCGGTGCTAGTGTGGTCACAGCTGCCTTATTAGTTGCTTCCTTTGTCAATACAACAAAACATCTGACGAGAAACTTAAAGAAAGGAGGGTTTCCTTTAGCTCACAGTTTGAGGTAAAGTTCAGGATGTCTACACGTGTGGGAGGCTGCTGGTCCTCATGTCACATGGCTCCCACAGGCAGGAAGCAAAGAGCCATGGATGTTCACCCTCAGTTAGCTCTCCCCCTTTGATGCACTCCATGACCAAAGTCTACAGAACAGTCCTGCTCACATTTAGGATGGGCCTGTTCATCTAAGTTAACTGGATCTGGAAAATCTTCTCACAGACCTGCTAGAGATTTTGTCCCTAAGGCGATCCCATGTCCTGTCATTCAGTATAGAGAAACCATCATGGCTACCGAGTGTTGCTTACACTAGCTGGTTTCAGCAAATAAGCATGTAAGGTCAGAGTGGTTTTTGGAAGTCCCATCAAGCACAAGGCCACTCTTCTCTACTTTCTCCCATCCCATCACACAATCCCCTGCAATGGTTTATCTTCTCAATTTGAGGTGACTTAGAGTCAACAGAGAAACACACCTCTGGGCGTGTCTAGAAAAGTGCTTCCAGAAAGGCTCAACTTAGGAGGAAGACCCCCACACTGCACATGGGTGGCAATGTCGCATGGGCTGGGGTCCTGGGCTGAATCAAAAGGAGAAATGAGTTTAGCAGCAACATTCTTCTCTCTCTGCTTCCTGACTGTGGACACAATGTGACCAGGCTCCTCACGTTCCTGCTGCTGTCCCGTCTCGGACATGATGGACTTGTACTCTATAACTGTGAGCCAAGATGAACCTTCTACTCTGAGCTGATGCTTGGCAGGTATTTGGTCACAGTGAAGAGAATAAGTCCCCCTTCTCTCTCAGAACACACACTGCAACCTAGGACGGCAAGCCATGTGCTCTTGGAGAGCATGGATGTTAAATAAAGCTTCAGGCTTTCCTGCATTTCTCCCCTACTTCCTAGTTGCTGAGATAACTTATTGTGTTGTACCTTAGTTTCTAAAATGTGTCTACCTAAGTTTTTCACATTTAGACACAGTCAGGTTTTCCTAAGCATGACATTGCAGAGACTTTACTATGTCAAGTGCTATCTCAATGTAATTTATCATCAGAACAAGTCCCTGCTTTGAATGAGGCTGATAGAGACCTTGATAATAACTTCCATCTGTTTAGCAGCTTAGCGTTCACATCGTACTTTTTGACACACATTGCTTCGGTCACTTCTAATGGTTCGAAAGTTGTAGACTCCAGATAAATATTCTTAGGGCTGCATGGATGTTTCACATAGTCGGGACTCCAACTTCGAAGTTTTCCACAGACACACTTAGCATCTAAGGTGGGCGGAGACAGCACAGAAACATGTGAGGGATCCTAAGAAGCAGGTAATCTAAAATATGGTACTAATTTCAGAATTTTTTGCTATTTGTATTTCATACAAGTTCTGTGTGTTCTTTAGATCAATATTTTAAAAAGACAACTGCTTCCTAAAAAACATTCTGAGTGACAAATGCCTTGGAAGCAGCAATTCTTAAACGTGCCTGCACGTAGGATCTGTTGAGGGAACGGGAGAGGGGCTGAATCCAACAGCACTGGCATCGGATTCTGTAAAGCACACATCTAAGCCTTAAGGTCACCCCACCAGGCAGCCACTGCTGGAAAGGGAAGGCCTGCAGCCTGGGGAGGGTAGCTTACTCACAGGCTAAACACAGGGAACCTGATCCGCTCCTCATGATGCACCAACTTAAAGATGGTACTTAAAGATGCAAAAATAAGTTTTGAACTTCTAGCTACTGAGAAGCATGTAGGTAAGTGGTCAGTGTTTCTGAGGATAGCACCTAAGGTTGTCCTTCCTACATACATACATACAGACAGACAGACAGACAGACACACACACACACTCACCTGCACACACACGTGTACTCATATACATATGAACACACATAAAAGCACATGAAAGGTCAGACTGGTTCAGGCCTTTTGAAATCCACCCCAGGTGACTTTGAAAGATGGTTTTTAGAAAAGCCTCTCCACTTCCATGGTGGAAGCATCAGAGTCACATGGCCATGGGTCTGGAAGGAGGCCGGGTTCTATTTTTTCCATTCTAGACCTACAGAATGAGAATCCAGGATGGGAAGGGTCCAAGAAGGGAGTCAGGAAACGGCTGAGAAGCATGCTTTGTTACTAACACTTTAGGATGGATTTGGAAATTCTTGGATGGAAAGGCTGACGTCTCACTTTAGGGACCATCCTTGGGTTTCCCTGCTGTCATCACATTTACATTGTATGACAGTCTTATCAAGTGGATATAATGCTCAAACCCACTGCACAGATGAGAAAATACAAAGCTTGAACAGCTAGGACCACAGGTGGTAAACCAGAGAGAGCAGAGTCTCAACTCAAAGGTCTTAACTCAAAGTCTTCTTTCCTTCACGGTGGTACCACTGTCAGGTCACTGTGCATGGATCTTGTGGCTGCTGCAGCATGCTGCAGCTCTGCAGAGTGATCCTGGTCCCCAAAGTCTTGATTTGGCATTTCCCCCCTTCCATCTGCGATCCCAACTCTTATCAAAAGCCCCCCCCCCCATCGTTCTCAACGTGAATTGCTCCTTAGGAGAGCATTCTACCCCTCATCTTTGACCTTGTTTTTTGGATCATTCTGATCTTTACCCTTGCCCTCCTGTACCATCCCTGACATCTTTCCATCTTCCAGGCTCTAACTTCCTTGCTTAACTTACTCTTCTTCTGTTTCCCCAAAGGGACTGTGCTTCCTTTTCCCAGCCGCTGCAAACCTGCCCACACCTCGGCATCTCAATGGAGACTCTACTGAGCCAGAAGGGCCTGGACAGATATTCTACAAACTCTAAAAGACCACAGATGCTAGCCCAGACTACTATACAGCAAACGTCCAATCACAATAGACGGAGAAAGTAAGACTAGAAAAAGTACTAAAAGGAAAACACCAACCAAATGAGGTTACATCCAAGAAAACACAAGGAATAAATAATCCCAGACCAGCAAATTAAGGGGGAACACAAACACACACACACACACACACACACACACACACACACACACACACCACCACCACCACCAACAACAACAACAACAACAACAACAACACAACAGGAATCACAAAACACTGCTTATTAGTAACTCTCACTATCAATGGTTTCAATTCCCCAATAAAAAGACACAGAATGGATCGATCTGAGACCCACACCTTCACATTAAGGATAATGGCACTTCAAGGTAAAAGGACAGAAATGATATTACAAGGAAATGGCCCTAAGATCCACGCTGTGCAGTCATTTTAATATCTGACAAAATAGACTTCTAATCAAAACGATCAGAAGAGATAGAAAAGGATCCTACATACCATAATCTAGGAAAAAGCACCAAAAGGGCGTTGCAATTCTTAATGCACCAAACACAAAGGTATCCAAGTTCATAAATGAAACACTACTACAGCTTAAATCACATATTGGCCCTCACACACTGAGAGTGGAAGACTTCAATACACCACTCTCACCAATAGATAGGTCATCCAGACAAAACCTAAACAGAGAAATGCTGGAGTTGACATCATAAACCAAATGGACCTAACAGATATTTACGGAACACTTTACCCAAACACAAAAAAATATACTTCTTTCTCAGTAGCTCACAGAACTCTATCCACAATTGACCACAAAGTTAGACACAAAAGAAGTCTCAACAGTTACAAGAAAATTGAAAAAAGATCCTGCATTCTCTCTGACCATCACAGATTAAAACTGAATACCAACAACAGCAGAAACAACAGAAAGCTTACAAGCTTATGGAAACTGAACAACTCATTACATTCAAACTGAGTCAAGACAGAAATTAAAAACTGTCTACAACTGAATGAAAATGAATTCAAAACATACTCAAAATGAAAGGACACAATGAAGACAATTCTAAGAGAGAAGTTCATAGCACTAAATGCCTACATTTAAAAAAAAATAGAGCATTCTTATACTAGTCACAACACACCTAAAAGCTCTAGAACAAAAAATCACACACAAAAGGGGTAAATGGCAAGAAATAATCAAACTCCAGCTCAAACCAATAAAATAAAAACAACAACAACAAAAATTAATACAAAGTATCAATGAAACAGAGTTGACTCTTTTGAGAAATTCAACAAGATTTGCAAACCTTTATTCAAATGAACTAAAAGGCAGAGAAAAACTATCCAAATTAACAAACTTAGAAATAAAAAGGGACAGAACAATAAACACCTGTGGAATCCATATATTCTCTAGAAAATTGGAAAATCTAAAAGAAATGGATAATTCTCTTGATACATAACAATTACCACAGTTAAATCAAGGTCTGATAAGCAATTTAAATAGACCCACATGCCCCAGTGAAATAGAAGCAGTCATTAAAAGTCTCCTAATCAAAATAAAGCCCAGGGCCACATGGTTTCAGTGCAGAATTCTACCAGACTTTCAAGAGTTAATGCCACAAAATAGAAACAGAAGGAACACTGCTTAATGTGTTTTTACAAATCCACAGTTCCCCTGGTAGCCAAACCACATAAAGACCCAACAAGGAAAGAGAATTATAGACCAATTAATTTCTCTTATGAACATAGATTTAAAAATTCTCAATAAAATACTTGCAAATGGAATCCAAGAACCCATCAAAGATTATCCTCCATGATCAAGTAGGCTTAATGCCAAAGATGGCTAGATGGCTCAACATACATAAATCAATAAACAATCATATAAACAAACTGAAAGAAAAATCCACATGATCATCTCATTAGATGCAAAAAAGGCCCTTAACAAAATCCAATACCCTTCATGATAGAAACCCTGGCGAGCTTAGACATACAAAGGATACACCTCAACATAATAAAGGAAATTTACAGCAAGACACAGCTGGCATCAACTTAAATGGAGAGAAAACTCTAAGTAATTCCACTAAAATCAGGCACAAGACAAGGTTTTCTACTCTCTCCATACCTATTCCACACAGTATTTGAAGTCTTAGCTGGAGCAATAAGACAACTGAAGGAAGTAAAGGGGATAGAAATCACAAGCAAAGAAGTCAAAGTATCATTATTTCCCTATGGTAGGATATTGTATGTAAGGGACCTTAAAAATTCCACCAGGAATATCCTACAGCTGATAAACACTTCCAGTACAGTAGCTGGATACAAAATTAACTCACACAAATTAGTATCCCTCTGATATACAAATGACAAATCCACTGAGAAGGAAATCAGGGATACAAGATCCTTCACCATAGCCTCAACTAATAGAAAATATCTTGGGGTCATTCTAAACAAGAAAGCAAAGACTTGTATGATAAAACCATGAAGACATTGAAGAAAGAAAATAAAGAAGATATCAGAAGACCACATGCTCATGGATTGGGTAGGATTAACAGTAAAAAGTGGCCATCCTACCAAAAGCAACCTACAGATTCGATTCAATCCCCATCAAAATTAAAGCATAATCCTTCACAGATCCTGAAAGGACAATTTCCGGCTTCATATAGAAACACAAAAAGCCCAGGATGGTTTTAAAAACTCTTAATAATAAAAGAACTGCAGGAGATATCATCACCCCAACTTCAAGTTGTACTACAGAGCTATATGGTAATACAAAAGACATGGTAGTGGCACAAAAACAGACACATTGATCAATGGAATCACACTGAAGACCCAGACATAAATCCACACAGCTATGGTCACCTGATTTTTGCCATAAATTCATACTGGAAAAAAGACATCATCTTAAACTAATGATTCTGGTCAAAGTGGGTAGCTGCATGTAGAAGAATTCATATTATCACTCTCCACACAACTCAACTCCAAGTGAATCAAAGACCTCAACA
>JAPYYD010003986.1:0-13560 GCA_028551405.1 Uromys caudimaculatus | reverse complement strand
AAGGTCCCAGATGGAGGAGTTGGAGAAGGGACTGAAGCAGCTGAGGGAGTTTGCAGTCCCATGGAAGGGAGCAACAGTGTCAACTGGCCTGACCCCCCCCCCCCCGGTGCTCCTGGAGGCTGGACCACCAACCAAAGAATACACATGGAGGGATCCATGGCTCGGACCACATATGTGGCAGAGGAGGGCCTTGTTGGCCATCAGGAGGAGGAGAGGCCCTTGGGCCTGAGGGTGTTAGAGGCCCCAGTAAAGGGGAATGTCAAGGTGGGAATACGGGAGTGGGTGGGCGGGTGGGTGGAATGGGGAATACCCTCATAGGGGCAGGGGAGGAGGGAGGGGATAGGGGGTTTCCTAAGAGGAGACCTGGAAAGGGGGAAACATTGAAAATGTAAATAAAGTATCAAAAAATAAAAAGAAAAGAAAAGAAAAGAAAAGAAAAGAAAAGAAAAGAAAAGAAAAGAAAAGAAAAGAAAAGAAAAGAAAAGAAAAGAAAAGAAATAGGAGACAGCATTTGTGCTCAACAACACCTGCCCTGAGTTAACAAAAATTTGTGTTGTTTGTTATTCAAATGCAACTATGGGCAAGCTGTAATGCTGTACCATTAATATCTGTATAGTGTCTGAATCTCTAGTAACTAACAAAATTCAAAACCAACTCATTTTTTTATAGAAATTGTGTTTATAAACAGATTATTAGATATGTAAGCCTTATTTGGATCCTGAGTTTTAAGAGGAAAAGTAGTAAACAATACTCACGTTCATAGAAACATTGTTTACAGTTGCAAGATGGTAGAAGTAAACAGGTATTAACCAACAGACATATGGATAAATAAAATTAGCATGTACATAGAATGGAATATTGTTCTACCTTTTCAAAAAGCAACATTTTAGCCTATGTTATGATATAATTAACCTTGAAAACATTATGCTAAGAAAACTAATCCCACCACAAAAAGACAAATATCCTATGATTCTCGGCATATGAGGTACCTGAAATAGAACATTCTTAGAAATAAAAAGTAAAATGGTGGTTGCCAGATGCTGAGAGGAGAGAGATATAAAAATTCTCATTGAATGTGTACAGAGTTTAAGTTTTGCACGATGAAGAGCATTATGGAGATTGTCTATTCAATGTGAAAGTAATTAACACCACTAAAATATGCACCTGGAAATGCTAATGTTTAACATCAACAACATCAAAATAAAGCAGTTAAAGAAGAAATCTTTCTTTTTAGGTTTAGCATATTTAAGATGATAAGTTAGAGTGTTCCAAAGTTCCAAACGTATTAACAACACATGTTATATCATTAAAAATGTCCTTAGATCACATAATTTTAGACTTACATTTGAAATTGAAAATTAATGCAAGTTGAATCTTGGAGCATATAAAACTACTGAAGATGATTTTATGCATGAGAGTGGCCTTAGAGATTTAATTATACTGCCTAAAAAGTAGCTAGTAAGGACATTTGTAAATAAAGAAAACTTGAATGTGAACTATACTCCATGATATTATTCCTGTTGTGTTTCCAACATGTGATGATGGCATGATGCTCATACCCATCTTCTTGGGAGATACATGTGAAGCACCATGATATCTGCCACTTATTTTCAAGTGGCTCAGCAAACAAAAATATTTTACACAGGTGGAGAAAGCAGCAGATAAATTGAAAGTCATTATACTCTCTGTCTTTGTTAGGGTTTTACTGCTGTGAACAGACACCATGACCAAGGCAAGTCTTATAAACAGACAACATTTAATTAGGGCTGGCTTACAGGTTCAGAGGTTCAGTCCATCATCATCAAGGTAGGAACATAGCAGCATCCAGGCAGGCATGGTACAGGAGAAGCTGAGAGTTCTACATCTTCATCTGAAGGCTGCTAGTGTTAGATGGACCTTCAGGCAGCTAAGGTGAGGGTCTTAAACCCATGCCCACAGTGACATACCTACTCCAACAAGGCCATACTTCCTAATAGTACCACTCTCTGGGACAAGCATACACAAACCATCACATACCACTCCCTGGCCCCCATAGGCTTGTTCAAACACATGAGACTATGGGGGCCATATCTAGCCCTAGCATAATAAAAGTACATATAGCTTAACTTCTAAAGTCCCCATATTCTATAGCAGTCTAACAAAGTTAAAAGTCTGAAGTTCAAAGTCTCTTCTGAGATCCATCCAATCACTTAACTGTAATCCCCAAATCAAGACAAGAAACAAGCTAGGTAAATTCCAAACTCTACATCTCAATGTCTAATGTCAAAGCAGTTTTCAGATCTCCAACTCCTTTTTCATCTTTGTTGACTGCAACAAACTTCTTTTCCTGGGCTGCTTCCACTCCCTGTTAGCAGCTTTCCTCAGGAGGTATCCTATGAGCTCTAGTGTCGCTAAAATCTTGGTGTCTCCAAGGCAACTTCAATGTTACAGCTTCTTGTCTCAATGTCTGGGATTCACACATGATCTTCTGGGTTCCTCCAAAGGGCTAGCTGGCATCACCTCTCCAGCTCTGCCCTCTGTAGCACTCTAAGCTCAGCTTGATCCATTCCATTGCCACTGCTGTTCTTGGTGATCATCCCATGGTACTGGTATCCACAATACACTGGGGTCTTCCCCTGCAACTAGGCTTCACCAAGGGCCTCTCATAGACTCTCTTCATGGTGCCAAGCCTAAAATCCTTTGTGTGACCCCTTCAGTCCTGGGCCCTAAACTGCAACTGAGGCTGCACCTTTACCAATGGTCTTCTATGGCCTCTCACAGCGCCAAGCCTCGGGTGCTCTTCATGGCCCCTTCATACATGTTTTCAAAACCAGTACCACCTGGGTGACTCTTACACATTACCAAGTATGACCACAGCACAAGGTACAACCTTGGTTATCTCTGGAACACAGCTTCTTTGTGCTCTCAGAAAACACTTCTCAGAAGATTTCACCTCAGTCATGCTGGTCTCTTCTTAATCACTGATAACTTTCTAGCTCCAGTTAACCAGCATCAATTGTCCCAGTAGTCCCTTCTATTTTTCACTCTAAAGGCAGAGCCACATCTGAAGCTGCATGTTCTGCTGTTTGCTGGGGATGGAACATGCCCTCTTGTTCTATTACATTATCACTAACTTCCTCTTTTCCAACTCCTTCACTGCCTAAGCTTGGCTCTCCTGGATCTTGCTCTGTAGATTGACCTTGAACTCAGAAATCTGCATGCCTGTCTCCTGGAATTAAAGGTGTGTACCATCATGCCTAGATTTAAGTTTTTCTTCACCTAGAACTTTCTCTGTCTCAGGCTGGACTGTAACTCTGAAATCCCCTTGCCCTTAACTTCTGGGATTAAAGGTGTGTACCACCACACCTTGATCTAAATTTAGCTGGGTAGTTCCTTGCCCCAAAGTCCCACTCCCTTAATTTGTTATCTCCCTGAACACAGGATTCAGCTCCATTTCACTTCCTAATAGCCCATTAATACTTGAACCATTTATTTTATATTTTATCTTTCTAAGTTTGCTACACTTGTTTAAAATCCTCTTCATGAGACTTAACCAGAGAACAAAGTCTATGATGGGTGTTTCTGAGACTTCCTTTATCAGTGCAGTTAATCTGAGTTTTTCACCTTAGCCTCAGGCAGACTCTTCAGACAAGGGCAAAAAGTAGCCACATTCTTCACCAAAATACCACAAAAACAGTCTCAAGGCTACATTCTGAAATTCTTTTCCACTGAAATCTCTAGGGCCAGGTCAGCACAATTCAAATCACTCACAGCAACAAAGTCTTCCATATTCCTTCTAGGACAGCCTATTAAGCCCCACTTAAAACATTTCAATGATTTCCAAATCCAAAGTCTCAAAATCTACATTATTCCAAACAAAAGTATGGTCACACCTATCACAGCAATACCCCAGTACCAACTTCTGTCTTAGTTAGGGTTTTACTGCTGTGAACAGACACCATGACCAAGGCAAGTCTTATAAAAGACAACATTTAATTGGGGCTGGCTTACAGGTTCAGAGGTTCAGTCGATCATCATCAAGGTAGGAACATAGCAGCATCCAAGTAGGCATGGTACAGGAGGAGCTAAGAGTTCTACATCTTCATCTGAAGGCTGCTAGTGGAAGGCAGACTTCCAGGTAGCTAAGGTGAGGTTCTTAAGCCCATGCCCACAGTGACACACCTACTCGAACACAGTCATACCTCCTAATAGTGCCACTCACTGGGAGAAGCATATACAAATCATCACACTCTCCTTTAATATTTCAAACATAAAATGTTTGGGGGATTGCACAAGGATCACAGGAAATCTCCAGCATGGACCACAACATGGTTTCTGTGTAATTTGTCCCCTAAAGGCTCAAGTCGAATATGGGTTACAGCAAGGCTGAGGGATTCATCCTAGTGTGTAAAGATTAGATATTTCTGAAAGAGTAATATTTTTCTTGAAGAAAATATGGCCTCACTCAGGATGCCCCACAGTGCAAGCCTTTCTATATGAGTTTGGCACTGCCCCTAATCCCCTACAGATGTGGTGCTGACTATTCTTGCTGATACCCACCCCCCGGAGTGATATCACCTGCCCTGAGGCTGATGAGGGCCATGTACCTGGCAACATCATCCTCTTGAACCTCGAGAACCACAAACAAAACCATTCTTGTTTCTTACAAATTATCCAGAGTACTCTAGTACTTTATTAGTAGCATAAAACTGATCCAAAGCAATGAAGGCTCAAAAACTGCCAACATAGAGTGTGCTTGGTGTCACTACCACCTGTGCCACTGACACTGCCAATCTTACCAAAAGCCCCTAGAAATGGTCAGCAGTAATGGCATGGCCCTGCTCAGCTGAGGTTAAGAGCAGAGTACAGGAGAGGGCTAGAAGCTAGGGACTGGGGACTTCCACTCAGTCTCATTGTGAAACAGACAGGTGGCCTTTCACCCTTAAAATTCTTCAGTCAGGGGAAAGAGAGGTGATTAAGTTCACTGAATCACAAGCTACAGATTATCAGCATCATGCCTCTAAATAAGAGGTGAGAAAATAATTGGCAAATAAGATCTGCTTTTCTATTTCTCCATGTCATCTGTATCCACAGGGTTATGTTCTACTTTACTGAGAGATTCCTGAATTTGAAGTAACTAAGGCAACTAGACTCCATACCTTACTGATATAGTAAATATGATACAGTCATTCTAATCTTCTGAGGTTCCTTAAAAACGTGAGGAAATATTTACACATTCCAAATGCTGTTAAGATCTTTTAGACAAGCTCCAGTTTGTCTAATAACAGTCAATCGCACTGCTCAGGAGAGTGGATGTGAGTACATAAAAAGAGGAAATATTATTAAACACTGCTTACTAATCAGTCCAGTTCATCGTCACATTGATTTGGCAAGGGAAGTGGAGGTTAGTGAGATTTAAATGTTAAACACTCCATGGACATTTTATAAATTGCTCCTACCATGTAGGGGGAGGTGAAGATATATTTTCCAATTCTAACTGGGATTAGAAAATTTAGCCATCATCTTTACAGAGGGATACTTGAGATTTTTGCGTGTTTGTATCTGAGGTAAGAATCTTACCTAGTATGGAAGAGAGAGTTTGAAATCCATTGCCCTGTTTAGGGGACCAACAGAGGCCCGGGGAAACAGAAAAGCAAAACACTATCAGAAAAGGCTTAAACTCTACTCACATAAATGTGAATTTAACTCCTAATTATTGTATTAACAGACTGTGGCCTTGATGATTTGCTCAAATTTTTTGATGTTTGGTTTTTCCTATCAGTATGACTTTCTGTTAAAGTAAATTATTTTAAGAAAGTTAAAAGTAATTTACATGTCAATCAGCCAGTACCTAAAATGGTTTTCAGTGTATCTAGAGGGAATTTTTGTCTCTGCTTCTTTTGCATATGATTTAGAAATTTCATTATTTAACAGTAGTTTCTATTTATTGAGTATTACTATGTCAGGTGCCAAGGACATTCTATAGCAACCTCTCACCTAATAACCCCCATGAGAGATCATTAGAGAAAGTCATTTGTGTGTCTAAATTAGACAATACAACCTTTTCATCACAGAACTCTTTTCTTTATCTTTGGGATCTTTTCTGGGTTAATGTCATGTACAAGGGAATACTAACAAAGGGGATTTTCAAGTTGGTCTTTTTCCAAAATTTAAACTTAATTGATATTTACAAAATGTCAAGGCCATGCTTTCTGCAGTGCAGACACAAGACACAGAAATGATCTATATTTCCCCCACGCCTTTCACTGGAGGAGGCCTCCAACTTCATAAGACACATGTAGACAGAAAAATCTCTGCATGTAGAATGTGCAGACAACTATAGCAGGGAATAAAGTCCAAAATTGTATTGACTCTTTTAGGCAAAATCTTTAATGATATGTTTTTAAGACTTTATACTGTTCTTCAATTTAGTTCTTTCCAGAACAATAAAAACCCAGAAAGTGGGCACCTGGAGCTGCAACACAGTTTGCAGAGTGCTACTGGATTGACCTGCAAGGAAGTCCTCATGGAGGGTATATTGGAGGGCTCCTTCAGGGAAGTTGGATCACAGAGAGAAACAACAGTCTAAGAACAAATCTAATTCTAATATCCACAGAAACTCCCCCGCATGTCAGTTCCTATGAGATGTACTAAAGTACAATGAGTCAAAGAAGCAGTTGCAGACAGAATTCTTGAGTTTAAAACTCATTTTAGAGCCAGGCAGTGGTGGCGCATGCCTTTAATCCCATCACTTGGGAGGCAAGGGCAGGTGGATTTCTGAGTTCGAGGCCAGCCTGGTCTACAGAGGGAGTTCCAGGACAGCCAGGGCTACACAGAGAAACCCTGTCTCGAAAAACCAAAAAAAAAAAAAAAAAAAAAAAAAAAGGAAAACTCATTTTAGCTTATGTCAGGTTGAAATAAAACTATCCAGCACCTTCCTGTTATAGTAAGTGCGACCAAATGCCAAAACCTACAACTGGACAATGTGCAGGAGCACTCAGTCCGAAATGAGATGTCTCCCAAACCCCTCCCCTCAGAGCTCAGGATGCTGTGTGGAAGAGGAGGCATGAAGAGTATAAGAGCCCGAAAAAATGAATAGTTTCAAGAATGAAATAGTATGTCCCAGACACAATAGGACTGATACACAAATGAACTTACAGAGACTGTAGCAACATGCACAGTGCCTCCATGGGTGTGAGCCTGATGGGGTCCCAGCACTGACAGAAGAACTAGACACAGTCCCCTCCCTAACCTAGGAGCTATCTCCATCTGATAACTGCTCACAAAGGAAAGAGAGTCTCACTGGGTATACAAAGCATACTTAAGGGCAGGCCCGTGCTCAGCAGTAGATGGCCAACACAAAATGAACTCAGTGGTATATTTGGAGACTTTTTTGTCTCATAATGCTTAGTCTGGGGATGTTTTTTCATTACAGGTCTTTTGCTTATATTATAGTTTCTGGTTTTATATTTTTATGAGATTTATATATGTGTAAATGTGCATTCCTCTGCATCTCTGACTTTTTGTTTTTGTTTATTTGTTTGTTTCCTATTTAGATTTGTTTGTTTTTATTACATCTGGTTTTATTTCTTTTTATTTTATTTTATTTTGTTAATACCTGTTTGGTTTTTAATAAGAGAGGGAGAGAAAGAGAGACAGAGACAGAGAGAGGGCAAGAAAGGATATGGATTTGGGAGAGTGGGAAGGTGGGGAGGATCTGGGAAGAGTTGGGGGAGGGAAAACCACAATCAGATTATATGAAAAAATATATTTTCAATTTTTTTTTTTTAAAAAGTAGGGGACCACTTCAGCCATCCCAAGGATCAAAATTAACTTTTTGGTCAGTGAACTACACGTATGAGCAGCAGTGGTCTAATGAAAAGCAAATGGAGAGCCCTCCAGAGTAGGAAAGAATGAAGGTGTATAGAAAGGAGTCCTGACCATGAGACTGCAAGTCAGACAGAATGGCTCCTTGTCCCCCACCATTGCTAAACTGAAGGATCACGGAGTGCTGTACTGGTACACATTCTACCCACGTGGGTGGCTCTCCCACATTCCTTCAGAATACCCAGTACAGAAAGCTCTGTCCATGTAAAGTTCCATCCAGGATTCATTGAGAACAACTGCACCTCACTGGGGTGTGCACCAGGGAAATTGGTCAGCAAACTCTAGCAAAAAGTGGTTTATGATCACAGAAACCCTTGTCTGGAAGGGCACCCAACTTCACTTCTCTGAAATACTGAGACTAGCAGTCTGCCCCAGAACCTACTGAGATTGGTACAAATGACAGTCTCTTGGAGGAAAGGGAGAATCATTCCAATGAGGGGTAAAATCATACTAAGAACATAATATCTAAATTTCATATTATCAACTTTTTAAATCTGCCTAAGGTTTTATTGTTTTTCAAAATTTGTTATCATCATTTACAATGTAAATGTTGTATATTAGTCATTAAGCTACTGTGTTTTGACTTCTGTCTTACCAGAAAAGACATTCATAACTTTTCTACACCCACATTCTGTGCCTATAATTGTCTCTCTACTACCCCTCGCGTCTTCAACTGATATACTTTCCTTCTCATTCATATTTTACCTACTTCCTCCTTTCCATTCCTTCTTCATTCATTAAATATTAATTCTTATGTCTAAAACAATGCCCAGCATGGTAGCTCACATCTTTTAACACAGAACTTAAGAGGCAGAGACAGATGGATCCTACCCTGATTTCAGTCCAGCGTAATCTGCAAAGTGACTTCCAGGCCAGCCATGACCTGTCTAAATAAATAAATTAATTAAATAAATAAATAAATAAATAAATAACATCTGCAAGCTTTTCCCCAGCCAGTATCCCTATGCCGCTATCTCTGTTAATCATAATTCCTAGTGAAGACAACACTCCTGGAGGACTCACGTAAAGCAATGCAAAGGAGTTCATAAGGAGAGAAAAGTTAAAACTGGACAACATATTGGGTGCATAAAACACCTCAAAATCATAAAAATATGAGAAAACAATGCACCACAACACATTCTCAGTCACATTCTCACTCTTACAACTCCCCAATAACAGAAACCAAAATTGCTGAAATAACTGAAATGTCCAAGAAAGAATGCAGAATCCTATTGTTAGAAAGGAGCAATGGCCATATAAAGGGTCTAATAAGCAGATGAACAATTTAAAGAAAGCAGTTAAAGACCTAGACAAAACAGTTACCAAAGTGAATGAAAGGACTGGTAACTTGAAATGGAGATTCAGAAACATTGAGGCAAAGTTCAGCAAGAAAACACTAAAAAGAACCAAACAGAAATTCTGAAATGAAACAATTGATGAAAAATAATCAATAAAGCATCATCAACAGATAAGACCAAGAATAACAAATTATGGGAATAAGAGAGAAAGTCAAGACAAAATATTCATACATATATTAGTGAAAAAAATCAATGAAAATGAACAATAACACACCTAGAACTCTAGAATGCATGCAAGAGAACAAATGTAAGATTCCATGGGATGGAAGAAGAAGCAAGGACAAAATTTTAAAAATCATAGATAAATTATTCACTAAAATTACAGAAAAATGTTTTTCAATAGAAAGAATTTAATATACAAATACAAGATGCATTTAGAATCCCAAATACATATAACCATAAATATCCTCTCCAGAATATATAGTAGTCAAGATGTCAAAAAATGCAAAGCAAAGAAAACAATATTAAAAACAACAAGGGAAAAATCAACTCACATAAAAAGGCACAAAGGCACCAACTTATATACTATTCTAATTTGCTTTTTTGTTGCTGGGATAAACATGATCAAAAGCAACTTATGGAGGAAATGATTTATTTTATCTTGTACTTCCAGTTCACCGTTCATCTTTGAGGGAAGTCTGGATCCTGGAGCAGAAACTATAGAGATTCTTATTGGCTTGCTCACTCTAGCTCATGCCCATCCAAATTTCTCATACAACCCAGGACCACTTGCCCAGCAGCAGCACAGCCCATAGTGAGCTGGGCCTTTCCACATCAATCAACAGTGAAGCCAATTCCCCCAAAGATGTAGCCACTGGTACAACTCCTTAATTGAGATTCCATCTTCCCAGATGACCTTTGGATCTTAAAATTAATTGTAGATTATGGGCTGTGCCACCCCTATGGTGAATTAAAAGAATTTCAAGACAAGTTTGAATTAAGGCAATTCATGAAAACCAAGCACTGCTGTAGAGAATTATTAAAGAAATACTACTCATGAAGGAAAAAGAAATAGTCTCACTAATGAGAACACATAAAGCCTAAAACAATACATTTTATGAGATGAACAGATAACCAAAGAATAGGGAGAAAAAAATCAATCAACACAACAAACAAGCAACCAAAAAAATTCCTAATATATATTAAAAAAAAAGTAGAGGAAAAGAAATATGAATGACCCAACCAAACAAAACATCAGCTAGCAAAATCATAGGAAATAGCAAATCCTTCTGAATAATAACTTTAAATACAAATGACCTCAACTCACCAATAAAAAGATCCACAGTAACTGAATGGATTAAAAAACAAGATCAAGCCAGATCTGGTGGTGCATGCATTTAATCCCAGCCCTCAGAAGGCAGAGGCAGGTTGATATACATGAGTTCAAGCCCAGCCTAGTCTACAAATTGAGTCCAGGACAGTCAGGGCTTTGTTACACAGAGAAACCCTGTCTCAAAAAACAAAAAACCAAACAAGATCCAACTAGCTTTTGTCTCTAAGATATCCAAAACTTAGATATCCAAAACTGAGAATTAGTGAGAGTCAATCTACCAAGCAAATGGAATCCATTAACAATCATAATGATTCTTGTATCTTATAAAATAGACTCTAAACCATAACTATTTAGAGAGATAAATGGAATCACTACATATAAGTAAAGTCTCACCAAGAAAATATGAAAATTATAAATAATTGCATACTAAAGATTGGGGCTCTCAATTTCCTAAAACATTAAAGTGTAAAAGGTCACATAGGTCTTGACACAATAACAATGGAAAATGCTAATACTCTACTCTTATATTTAAATAAAGTTTCCAAGCTGGGCATTGTGGCACACACCTTTAATTCCAACACTGGGAGTAGAGGCAAGCAGATTGCTGAGTTCAAGGTCAGCCTGGTCTACAGAACAAGCACTAGGACAGCCAGAATTACACAGAGAAACTCTGTCTCTAAACAAACAAACAAGGCTTCCAAACAAAAAAAATCACTAAAGAAGAGGATGTCAATTGAGATATTTCCCAGATCAGAGCCTACCAAATATTCAATACAACAGATAGAATACACAGTCTTTCCGATGGCACACAAGAAACTATAAGATTGTCTTAGTTTGCTTTCAAATGCTGTGATAACCACCATAATCAAAAGCAACTTGGGAAGAAAATGTTTTACTTCTTCTTAAAGCTTACAGTCCAACATAAAGAGAAGTCAGGGATAAACTCAAGAAAGAAACCTGGAGGCAGAAACAAGCAGGGGTGACAAGGGAATGACAGTTACTGCATTTCTCATGATAGCTTGCTCAATTTGCTTTGTACACACCCCAAGACTACCTGTCTCAGACCCTCCCAAATTGATCACCAGTCAAGAAGTTGCTAATTTGCTGATGCAAATCTTATACAGGCAATTCTTTGACTAATGTTCCCTCTTTCAAGATGGCTCTAGCTTGTATCAAGTTGACAAAATAAAAACAAAACAAACAAAAAACCCTCACAATAAACCTCTTGTTAATTTGACACATGAACAAAAAACTATTAAACCATAACCTTTCTTTTCCTTTTTATCCCCCAAGATCTCATGTTAATTTCATAATGTAAACTATAGCACAACTTTTTTAAAGTCCTATAGTTTTAGATTTTTCTTTTTTTTTTTCTTTTTTTTTTTTTTTAGTTTTAAAAATATTTTTATGAATTCTTTGATGATTTCATACGTTGTATTTTTTTATTTAATGCTTCATTTACATTTCAAATGCTTTTCCCTTTCCAGGTTTCCCCTTTGGAAACCCCTTATCCCATCCCACTGTCCCCTGCCTCTATGAGGGTATTTCCACTCCCCTCTTCCCTCCCTGGCATTCCCCTAAACTGGGGCATCTAATGCTCTCAGGTCCAAGGGCCTCTACTCCGACTGATGATCAACAAGACCCTCCTTAGCCACCTATGTGTCCAGGACCATGGGCCTCTCTATATGCATTCTTTGGTTGGTAGTCCAGTCTCTGGGAGCACTGGAGGGGCCTGACCAGTTGACACTGTTGCTCTCTCCTCATGGGGATGCAAACTCCCTCGGTTCCTTCAGTCCCTTCTTCAAAACCTCCATCTGAGACCCCAGGCTCAGTCCAACAGTTGCTGTGAATTGAATCACGGGTGTTCCGAACTTTTAAGCTAATATCTGCTTATCAGTGAGTATATACCATGTTTGTTCTTTTGTGACTGAGTTACCTCACTCAGGATGATATTTTCAAGTTCCATCCATTTGCCTGAGAATTTCATGAAGTCATTGTTTTTAATAGCTGAGTAGTATTCCATTGTGTAAATGTACCACATTTTCTGTATCCATTCCTCTGCTGAGGGACATCTGGGTTGTTTCCAGCTTCGGGATATTGTAAATATGGCTGCTATGAACATAGTGGAGCATGTGTCTTTATTACATGTTGGAGCATCTTCTGGGTATATGCCCAGGAGTGGTATAGCTGGGTCCTCAGGAAATACTATGTCCAATTTTCTAAAGTCCACCAAACTGATTTCCAGAGTGGTTGCACCAGCTTGCAATCCCACCAACAATGAGGAGTGTTCCTCTTTCTCCACATCCTCACCAGCATCTGCTGTCACCTGAGTTTTTGATCTTAGCCATTCTGATTAGTGTGAGGTGGAATCTCAGGGTTGTTTTGATTTGCATTTCCCTGATGAGTAAGGATGTTGAACATTCTTTAGGTACTTCTCAGCCCTTTGAGTTTCCTCAGTTGAGAATTTTCTGTTTAGCTCTGTTCCTCATTTTTTGATACGGTTATTTGATTTTCTGGAGTCTAACTTCTTGAGTTCGTTGTATATGTTGGATATTAGCCCTCTATCAGATGTAGGATTGGTAAAGATCTTTTCCCAATCTGTAGGTTGCCATTCTGGCCTATTGACAGTGTCCTTTGCTTACAGAAGCTTTGTAATTTTAGGAGGTCCCATTTGTCGATTCTTGATTCAGAGCATAAGCCATTGGTGTTCTGTTCAGGAACTTTTCCCCTATGCTCATGTGTTCAAGACTTTTCCCCACTTTCTCTTCTATTAGATTCAGTGTATCTGGTTTTATGTGGAGGTCCTTGATCCACTTGGACTTGAGTTTTGTACAGGGAGATAGGAATGGATCAATTTGCATTCTTCTGCATGTTGATTGCCAGTTGAGCCAGCACCATTTGTTGAAAATGCTGTCTTGTTTCCACTGGATGGTTTTAGCTCCTTTGTCAAAGATCAAGTGACCGTAGGTGTGTGGGTTTATTTTTTTTCTCCTCCTTTTTTATTTTTGATACTTTATATACATTTCCAATGTTTCCCCTTTTCTGAGTCTCCTCTTTGGATAC
>JAPYYD010003985.1:0-13560 GCA_028551405.1 Uromys caudimaculatus | reverse complement strand
AAAAATGTACATGAGGACCCAGCTATACCTCTCCTGGGCATATGCCCAGAAGATGCTCCAACATGTAATAAAGACACATGCTCCACTATGTTCATAGCAGCCATATTTATAATAGCCAGAAGCTGGAAACAACCCAGATGTCCCTCATCAGAGGAATGGACACAGAAAATGTGGTACATTTACACAATGGAGTACTACTCAGCTATTAAAAACAATGACTTCATGAAATTCGCAGGCAAATGGATGGAACTTGAAAATATCATCCTGAGCGAGGTAACTCAGTCACAAAAGAAGGAACATGGTATGTACTCACTGATAAGCGGATATTAGCCCACAAGTTCAGAATGTCCAAGTTTCACTTTACAGTAACCGCTGGACTGAGAGTGAGGTCCCAGATGGAGGAGTTGGAGAAAGGTCTGAAGGAGCTGAGGAAGTTTGCAGCCCCATGGAGGGAGCAAGAGCGTCAATGGGCTTGACTCCCCCCCTGCCCCCGGTCGTCCTGGAGTTTGGACCACCAATCAAAGAATACACATCTATGGACCCATGGTTCGGACCACATATGAGGCAGAGGACGACCTCGATGGCCATCAGGGAGAGAGGAGAGGCCCTTGGGCCTGAGGGTGTTAGAGGCCCCAGTAAAGGGGAATGTCAAGGTGGGAATATGGGGATGGGTGGGCGGGTGGGTGGGAGGTGGAATTCCCTCATAGAGGCGGGGATGGGGAGGAGATAGGGGTTTTCCAAAGAGGAGACCCAGAAAAGGGGAAACATTGGAAATGTAAATAAAGTTTCAAAAATAAAAAAAAAATAAAATAAAATAAAATAAAATTGTGACAGTATAACTGTCCCAGTCACCTCCATGCCAGCATGCTTTCTTACTGCTTTCCCTGAGCCACCGAACTGCCTGTTCCATCAGTTTTGCCCCCAATTTTCTCCCCAGAGACTCCAACCTCAACTTACCAATGTCTAGACTTGACCACTGAGGCCACAAAGGCTGAATGTCAAGCACAGGTGGGTACCTAGGTGTTGTTCTTCACCAAGGCAGCAAGCATTCCAATTGGTCTGTGGCATCTATGCAGTGTAGATTATTAAGTAAGTTTAATATCACCCATAGCTAAAACACATTGAGAATGTCACTTAAATGCAAATTATATTTGCTGAAACCTTTGCCAGTGAAGCTACTGCATGGTATTGGGGGATATATTGTTGAGATATTTGAGACAGAAATTGAGATGAGACCTCAAGAAGCAGATTCAGGCACGTGTCTGTCTAGAAAGAGTGGATTTTGTTCATTGCAACAACAGAAATGGCAATAAAAATAGTTTTCCTTCCTGGTAAGTGATAGCATGCATAAATATGTTTTGATAAATTTAAGTATAAAACATAAAAATATATATTGGACAAACACTTGAAGACTAGTTTAAAGGGGGAGAAATTACCATCCTGTTTTGAACTATGTTTGTTTTGGCTTAGTACGATTTAAGTGATGTCTATCAACCTCTACCTCATTGACAGTGAGCTCAAGTGCTGTCTCAGCCTTGTTCCCATCCTGCTGTTAAGGAATATGAAGGAGCTATTTTGTTTTTTCTACTACCTGTTGTCTCTTTAACTTCTTCTCATCCCTCTGCTTAGCTTCTGGATCTCAAGCCATGACCTGCACTTAAAACTGCACAGGCTCTGATGTCTTTTCCTCTCTGGGACAGCTCAGGGGCACTTTTGACTTCTGGCTTTTCTATTTGCATCCTCACATTCTTTTAGACATTTCACTCCTGTTGGATCTTGCATAATACACTCCCTAGTCTCCCTCCTTATCTTTCTCTCTACACACAGCAGTTCTTTCAGTTCTCTGATGTACTCAGGTGGCTCCTCTCCTCACAGCCTCATCTTAATATCCCTTATGTACTGCCCCAGGTCTTCTATTGACTTACTGGCCTTCTGTCTTCCAAAGGTCACTCATCTTTTTCTTTGTTGTTGCTTTTGCTAAGATGTCGTCTCTACTTGTTGCTGTGATAACTGGTTCTCACCTTGTAGGCTCAATGTCATATTCCTCTCCTAGGTCTGGATTCAGCTGGCTTCCCCTGTACTGTCATGTCAAAACTTCTTGTTAAGCTGGAGAGATGGCTCAGTGGTTAAGAACACTGACTGCTCTTCCAGAGGTACTGAGTTCAATTCCTAGCAACCACATGGTGGCTCACAACCATCTGTAATGAGATCTGATGCCCTTTTTTGGTGTGTCTGAAGAGAGTGACAGTGTACTCACATACATAAAATAAATAAATCTGGGCTGGAGAGATGGCTCAGCGGTTAAGAGCGCCGACTGCTCTTCTGAAGGTCGTGAGTTCAAATCCCAGCAACCACATGATGGCTCACAACCATCTGTAATGAGATCTGATGCCCTCTTCTGGGATGTCTGAAGACAGCTACAGTGTACTTACATATAAAATAAATAAATAAATCTTTTTAAAAAAAAAATAAATCTTTTTTTAAAACACCTTTTTTTCTTACCCTAGCTCTCACCTCATCTAGCTTTTGCTGCCTTTTTGTTTGCCTGTTATCACAACTAGAAATAAGCCCTCTCAGGAAAAAAAAGTTTATTTTGGCCTGATTTTATCCTGAGTAGCATTAGCTCAGCATACAGAAAAATCTCAGTAAGTTTTTGTATAATAAAGTAAAGCAAGCTGTTTTAACCCTGCCTTAGTTTCCATGTTCGTGTCAGGTCT
The DNA here is from genome assembly GCA_028551405.1 of Uromys caudimaculatus. Classification (NCBI taxonomy): domain Eukaryota; kingdom Metazoa; phylum Chordata; class Mammalia; order Rodentia; family Muridae; genus Uromys; species Uromys caudimaculatus. Next base: position 10,843 of record JAPYYD010003985.1, on the reverse strand, counting down.
AGCTAAAAGGATACTAGGAATTCTTACAGAGTAAGGAAGCAAGCAGATTGGACCAGAAGGAAGATACTAAAACACATGACCAAAGTATAAAACCAAGATTGAGTCTCCTCCAAAACGTATTCATGAAGGATCATATCACAGAAGCAAGTGTGGGAATTAGACAAGAGCCACTGGGTAACTAGGGAGCTACGAGGCTGGGACATAAAGTTTACAGGCAGGTTTCTAGTATTTAGTCACAGAGGGAGATATTTTTACATCTGAGTAAATTTCAATAAACATTGAGCTACTATTGATAACTATAAATGCCTTTTTACTTTATTGCATCTAATAACCTTGAAGTAATGACTTGAGGCCATTTAATTCATGGGCATAGACCAAAGAATACTTGATGTTTTTCAGAGATTTCTAGAAGCCGTAAATTTGGGTGACAGAAATTGTCTTTAGCAATAAATTAAGTTAGCAGAGCCTTCCATCACACTGAGAGAACCCTTAAGTTGGATTACTCATGTTATGAAATAGTGCTATAGATAACATTTCATCACAAAATAAAGGGATAACAATGGAATAAAGTAATAAAATAAAAATACAGTGCCATGTGGTTCCAGGATGCCTCACTGGCTTCTCTTCCCAGAGCATCATCTTTATAATTTCACCATTTCTAAACTTGTATCCTAATATGTCAGACACCATTACCTACCAGAGAGCTCCAAGATGGCTGGCTTTGGATATTTCTTCTTCAAAGCAGGCTGCTTGTTTGCAAGAACACATAGAGTCAAGAGAACACTTTTGTTCTGAGTACTGCTTCATTCTTAGTCTATTCTGGCATGCACTATTTACTTATTTGAAGGACTATATTTTCTGTGAGTAAAAGTCCCTTGTGCATATGTACAACCCTCTGAAGAACTGGGACAAGAGTGACTCAATTTTCTAATAGCTGTGGAGAATACCCAAGGCAGAGATGTATAGCTAGACCCTGCAATGGCATTTTACTGTTAAGAAAGTCATTTATTTATCTGGAGTTTCTGGTTCCTCATTTATGAGGTGGGAAAGATTTTATTGCAAAATACAAGGCAATACACGTGAAAGAGCTTTGTCAGCTGGAACATGTCTAATTAATTACAACTGGTGGTAGCTTTATAACATCTGCAAGGTCAGGTCAGTGTGCATACTAAGCATTTTACCTGAGGCCAGCCTGGGCTGCATACTGAATTTAAAAATACCCTGAGCTACTGTAAAAAGTGAGAACTATCTCAAAAAACTATCTGAATGAAATCAAATTAATAAGGTCAACAGGTTGTGTTAATGTTCAAAAGGTTTTTTGCAGACATCAAATTTAAAATATAGTCTAAATGGTATATAAAATTGACCAGTATTACATCTGTTCTGAGCACTGAGCTATGCTAATGTACGGTTTACCTTAGTTGAGTTTAGCTTTTAGCTTAGCTATCTGAAAGATAGACTTCTGTTTTATGAGTCATCAGAGGTCAGTAAATGCAGCAATCAAAATCATTTCCTCCACTAATATGACAGCAGACCTTCACCTTGTTCCGCTAGCTTGCAGGTTCATGCTCCTGCAGTCACCCTCATAGACATCTGGTATATCTTACTTGTTCTCTACCCATTGGTTCTCTATTGGTCAAGTTGATATCTAAGCATAACCCTGACTGTTTCCAAGACTTCCCTGGTCAGTTTTGCTGTACACATGCTCTTACACAGTGACCTAGTAGTTGTATATCTTCTACTCCGTAACTTCTGTAGATTCTTTTGCCCTCTGTCTATCTCCAACCACTTCTCAAACTCTAAGAGTGGATTACCTCCTGACTCTCAGACCTGGTTTTACTTTTCTGTCCCCCTGGATGTTAGCTCCTTCAGCTCCTTCCTTTCACTACTCTGTAACTTATCCATACCTTTTTTAAAAATGTGATCCTCAACAGGATTAATTCATTAATAATTCACATTTCTAACTATCTGTTGATTTCTACGTAGAAATTCTCACCAGTTCTTCCATCTAGATCTAGTTATTTACTTCCTCCTCTCTTATCTAGTATACTCTCCTGTTTCTAAGTAGAAGGCTTAGAAATCTCTTCTATAAATTTAAAAAAAAAAAAAACTCAACAGAGAATTTTAGACCAATTTTCCTCATGAATAGAGGCAAAAATACTCAATAAAATAGTTGCAAGCTACATCCAAGAACACATCAAAAAGATCATACACCATGAGCAAGTAGGGCTTCATCTCAGAAACACAGGGATGGTTCAACATTTGCAAATCTGTCAATGTAATCCACCACATAAACAAAGTGAAAGGAAAAAACCACATGGTCCTCACATTACATGCTGAAAAGGCCTTTGACAAAATCCAACACCCCTTCATGTTAAATATCTTGGAGAGACCGGGGGTACAAGGCATATACCTGAATACGACAAAGGCAATATACAGCAAGGCGATACCAAACACCAAATGAAATGGAGAGAAACTCAAAGCAATTGTTCCATAATCAGGGGTAAGACAAGTCTGCTCACCTTCTCCATATTTATTCATTTAGTACTTGAAGTTTTAGCTATAGTAATAAGACGACTAAAGGGGATCAAGGAGATACAAATTGGAAAGGAAGAAGTTAAAATATTACTATTTGCAGGTGTTATGAGAATGTATTTAATCGACCCCAAACATTCTATCAGAGAACTCCTACAGCTGATAAACACCTTCAGCAAAGTGGATATGAAATTAACAACAACAACCAAAATTCAGTAACCCTCTTGTATACAAACGATAAATGGGCTGAGAAAGAAATAAAGGAATAACCACCCTTCACAATAGCCACAAATAATATAGCATATCTTGGGGTAACTGAAATCAAGCAAGTGAAAGACTTATATGACAAGAAGTTCAAGTCTTTGAAGCAGGAAATTGAAGAAGATATCAGAAGACAGAAAGATCGTTCATTCTCATGGATCAGTAGGATTAACATAGTAAAAATGGCCATCTTACCAAAAGCAAAACAAATTCAATGCAATTCCATCAAAATTCCAACATAATTCTTTCAGACCTTGAAAGAACAATACTTAACTTCATATGGAAAAACAGTTCCTCCATTTGTCTATTTTACAATCTTTTTAATTCTGGAAGGAACATATAATACTCAGATTTTTTTTCCTTTTCTTCTGATTTTACCATTTTTTTACTTATTAGCTATTTTCTGGCTTTTACTTATGTAGTTTCTGTTGAGAATCTTAATTTTTTACTGGTTTAAATCGATAAAATTTTTAAATGAAGCTTATATCTATTTATATAAAATTCTTCTATTGCTATCCTAAATATATATAATATATCATATAATATATATGATTATATATGATATAATCATATTATAGTAATAATTTGACATAAACTATGTTATATTTCATAGACAGCCCTCACAGTTTTTAGTGAATTTTATGCATATCTCATAAATACTTGTAGTGTTGCAGTATTGTGAAAAAAATTCAATAGTTTGTGGAGCTGACTTTGTTTTAGTTCAAGGAAGCAGTATAATATTCAGTGTACCGTGCATTGGTGTGGTTTATTTTTTTAAAAGTTAGTTACATCTTCCTGTCAAACTGAAACATCTAAATATCAAGATAAGTACGTATGTGCCCTCTGGCCCAACTTTCCCTGACTGCCAAGGAAGACATAACTGCAATTCTATGGTTAGTGAAGAATATGGAAGACCATTAGCGAGATTCCACTATACAGAAAAGGGAAGCCATATCTTATGTAAGAGTAATGTAAATGAAGAAAACATGGTGCAAAAGCACACTTAGGTAAGAATCAAATAAAAGGAATTGGCAATTCAACACGCTTCCTAAATACCACAGATCACACGTCTGTAACAGAAGCTGTACACAGCGTCAGCCTACCAGAATACATGCACTTGTGATGAACACACCTAACAGTGAGACATTTGAAACATCATTGTACTACTTCTCAAGTCATATCTAAACTCTACTGGCAACAATACATGAAATTACTTGAAGAACTCTGAAATTTCTTGCTTCCGTATGGCAGAACATACATTCCTAAATAGAATGGGATTTTTAAGAAGACAGTGAACTATAATATTTTCCCAACATGTAGCAGTTGGTTATAATGAAGATTTCACAGAAATGTACTGTAACAGCAATGGAGACTGATTTTCTGAGAGGCAAGGCCCCTAGAGACTTCATCTCAAGGTTGCTTCCTGCAGCTGATATGCCTTTCACGTGACTATTATATAACTTAACGATGCCTGGGCATTAGTAAATTTCCTGTAATCAACATAAAGCAAAAATTTCATGAATTAATACTGTTTGGAAGAAACAATGATTTTATAGAACTCCTGATTTGACTCCAATAATTTTAGGAACAAAATTTTAAGAAATGGTTTTAGTTGTTTGCCACAAAGTTATAATAAGATTAGAATAAAGACTAGAATGTGCCCCTTCCTCATAAAATAGTTAGTAAAGGCTGCATAAGAAGGAATAGGACGAGCTTTCCCGGTTACACTGAAAAGAGAAATCGGCTTGGGACAAATTTGTGATCAAGGAAAAACATTCACTCTAGGTCAGATCTAAGGATGAACTGAAGCCACAGGTGTGCACTATGAAAAAGTAAGGCCATGTAAAAACTGTTGCTTTGAATTTATAATGAACATACAGAATAAAACATTGCTTTGAACTTATTATTGATATTCACCTGGAACTCCCCTTTTATGTCACATTTTATTTATGAGGTAATTATCTCTTACATAGAGAACTTTTTGTTTTAAAGTTATAAAAAGCTTATAGCAGTAAAGAAAAGTGATGTAGGCAATAAATAAATAGAAAGTCACTGCTGTAGAATGTGCTTATAAAGAAGTTATTCAAGCATTCAAATTAGAATGATCAGTAAATCTTATGAGTTATGAGTGAACCTTTGACTTGATATGCCTGAAATTCAAGCCTACCCACAACCTTTTTGTCTTAGGTCTCAGTTATGTGTCTAGCCTATGGAATTGTTTCTTGAGTTGTGGGTTTGGGCCATGCTGGTGCTTGCGGAGCCTCTGCAGTTACTCTTGCTGCCACTAGATGAAGCTCTTGCTCCTTTTGATTTCATCACTCAAGCGAATGTAGTTTGACTCTTAGATGACTTTAGTGGGAATTGAGCCTGCTACAGTAGGATTTCTCAAAGTTGTTTTGTTCTGGTGTTAACTAGATTTATCTTGTTCATTTCAACACAACTGCCATTTCAAAAAAATATTTTAGTTAGAATACTATAAATGTGAATTTTATTTCTGTGGTTTTTGATATGTTGAAAATAAACTGAGGATTGATAATCCAAATTAAGTAGACCTCTTAAAGCAGTAGTTACAAAGTGATGGTACATACTGAAAGACGTTTGGCGCAGTACCACTAATAAAATGTAACAATATCTAATGCAAAGTGTTTTTTATGAATTGTTAGGATAAAATAGAGATATTTTCCACAGTTCTTCTTCAAGATTTGAGGCATTCTTTTAAGATAATCACATGTTATGAGCATTCATCATGCAATTCATTTATTCGCCAGCGCTCTGCTCAGTGCACGGGGGGCAGAAAGACTCTATTATGTACAGTTTTAAGGAAAAATATTTTTATTTGAGCTTTAAATGACTTCTATTTGTGACAAATAGGTGGTAGCTTAATTTCTTCTTATTTTAAGAATATTTGGCTTAATTCTGGTCGCAAATGTTTCTTCATTGACACATATCTCTTTACACTTTAGGATTTTATTTATGATTTATTTTTCTTTATGCTTTAAGTGTATTTTTCTTCCTATGTTAAATTCATTTATTGAAACACATTGTTCATACCTTAATGTCCTAATTGGAGCCAGTGCAGTGTGATGGAGAACTTATCCTGAATATTAATGTATCTTCTGGAATAGATTTATTGTCACTGTTTTTGTAATGGTCAAATATACACAAAGCTGATATTTAATGCTCACATAAGATTTTATTGCTTGGAAGTCATCCTTTCCCAACTATGTATTTGTTCTAGTTTACAACACTATGTAGTTATAAAATGAATCAAGACTATGGGACTATTCCCATATCCACCAATGAACTATTTCCTTGACCTGAGCTATGGCTCCTCAGTGTGGTTATTCTCCTCCACTATGACTTTTTCATCCATGTAAATATCACCTCTGCACTTCACTGCCTCTGAGAAGATTGAAGTCTTAGTCAGAGATGCTTGCTACACAGCTTCATCCTGTACACCAAAGTCATAGAAACCACAAATCCATCCTTTAGCGAAAGGAAGATTTGAGATGCAAGAAACCAGGAAAAAAATAAACAAAACAAAACTCTGCATGTGTTGGGTTACCCTGCACATCAACAAATTTTACTGCTAGTTACAGAGAAACCTAAAGCTGGCCTCAGATAGTATGTGGCTATCAGATACCCAGGCTAAGTTAGCTGAAAAATTTGAAGGATTTTTAAAAAAGCACGTATAAGAGTCTTGATGGTGAAACAAGGTAAGTGATTCATAATCTTTGTGATTCTTATGGGGTATCTCTCTGGTCTGCAGCATGCTTCACCAGTCATGGAGGAAAGATTAAATAAATATGGGGACTCAGAAGTGAAAGTTCTACCATCTCTTAAGGCTACTATAATAGAGATGAGGGAGGAGACAGAATGTAGAGGCTTAAACAAATGGAGGGAAGATAATCAGATAACTATCTGTGACTGATACTCCGGATAGTGAAGGGCAGTGCAGAGGCAGAAAGAGGGAAGGCTTCTCAAAGGAGACAGCAAGGGACTGGAACCAGAAGAAAGTATGAGATGTGGAAGAGAAGGAAGAAAGGGTGTCCACTTCTAGGAAGCAAAATGAATCTAATCCTGGAGACAAAAACACGAAATAAGCATATTTGATGAATTAATGAATATGGTCTATTCAGTCAACCCACACATACTGAACGCTTGCTATATGCCAAGTATTATTTTGGGTCCCAAATGTAAAGTGGTGAGAAATGATAGACGATACAGCAAGGACAGAATAAATTTTAAAAAGCAAGGTAAACTACTAGAAGTACAGAACCAGAGGCTGCTACAATATAAAGAAAATCGATTAACACCAATTTGGATGAGTTGCAGGAAGTGTCTGTAAGGAGGTGTATTTAAACTGACATCTGAGTTTAAAGCAGGATAGAGATTGATCTATACTCTACAAAGATCACATATATTGTGAATGTATATAATAGAGACAAAAAAAGTCGAAGCAAAGTAAGCATTTTGGGAAGTTATTCTAGTAGCACAAGTAAAAATGATGGTAATTTGGGCCAGTCTAACATCATTGCTTACAGAGTAAAACCACTTAATTTCTCCTCAATTGTGGAAGATAAGTTTATTAGTGAGGTTGAACACTATCTCATACAGGTCTTTACTTTGATTGTGTGTGTGTGTGTGTGTGTGTGTGTGTGTGTGTGTGTGTGTGTGTGTGTGTGTTGTCTTTGTTCCCTTTGTCTCATGTCTGTTGAGTGAATCCTTGCTTTGAAACTTTGGCCATATCAATTTAAGTAATAGCTAGATATAAATAGGTATCATCACATGCATAAAAACTCTTTGGAGAAGGACTGATTGAGAAGAAGGGAGCCAGTAATGGGAGAGGAATGAGAGGGGGTATTAGAGGCTGAATACATCAAACACAAGACTGTCAAAAATCCTCTGGAAAGTAAAACAACACAGACTAGATGTGAGGAAGCTGAGTGAACACTGAGTGGGTAATTAACATGTCTGTCGAATCTGGTTTTCCTCTTCACTGGAGTGTTCAATGTTTCCTAAGACCTCTGGGACCATCTTTTTCCTCTTCTATTTAGTCACTTGTCATCACTGTAGATTCAGTTCAGAGCTTGGTCCTTGAGCCTAGCATAAGAAACAGGAAAGATACACATTATCTGCGTCATCAAAACATTGGATAAACCTGTAGGTGATTTTTACTGGTTTCATTTTTCCAAGTGAAAAATGCTTCAGCCAAAGGGCATACACCTTTAGAATACCATTTTTGGACTGTGCGTTTGGAATAATAGCTGGAGGAAGTCAAGATTATTACTGCTTACAATGGTTAGTCAGTTCTGTCTCTTCTTGCCCATCTGATCTATCATGCAGTATAAATTATACTTTAAATAATGTGTGTGTATGTACGCGTGTATATATATATATATAATAACTTATACTGCAAGGTTAATCATCAGCTGTACAATGTCAACTGAATCTAATAGGTATATCTCTGTGTGGTTTTGTCTGCTTCTCTTTTATAAATCAAGAGATAGTTTTATTAGTTTTCCAAGAGGCAGAAAATCACTACTTTGCATGTAGCAGAGTTAACATTGTTTAAGAGCAAAGAAAAAAATTTAGCTTTTTGCTTTTGTAGTATTTTGTATTTTGTAGCTTAATAGGATCCAAATTTTACATTAGCAATTTTTTTCAGAAACTTGGAATTCCTTATGTTTACAGTACCTACTATCAAATGCAATGAAATCCTGAGGCCCTATGATTCACAAACCTTTACAGTCAATCACTGATAGCTCTAACCTGATTTCCCCAGTCTCTATCAGAAAAATACAGTAAGCAGAGGTAAAATGGTTCCAGCAGCTCTTCTGGGCTCTGCCCTGTCCCCTCTCATTTATCTGACACTTGACATTTTTACTATCATCACCCTTTTCAACCAATGTCTCCTTTCCAGATTTACTCTTTTTTTTTTTTTTTTTTAGCTTAAACCTAAAAATATGTCTGTAATTATTTAGGTACAGGCAGTATTGACATGGCAGGATAAAGATTGTTAGTGTACATATCTGCAGACTACTATCCAAAGGCTGAGTAGTTTTGCTGAAACCAGAGAGGATTAGAAGTGCCTGCGGCATAGTGCCAAATGGAAGCCTTTACTTAGTAATGGCTCACAGATATAAGGCCCCGATTCTTGTCTTCAGTAGATCACCCCGAATGTTCCATTTAATAGCTCCTGGGGTATAGGACTGAAGTTGAGGCTTGCTTGGAATGTCTCTATCCCCACATGCTGGCAGCATGTTTTTCATACCATAGATAGATAGATAGATAGATAGATAGATAGATAGATAGATAGATAGATTGATAGATATAGTTATTTAAATGTCTGACTGACGTTTGGAGGTCATATTGGACTAATAAGATCCTAGTCAATTTTGAGGTCAGATTGCCTGTAAATAACTCTGATCAAGGCCACTTACTAGCTAGGGATCCTGGTGCAGTCACTCAAATTATCTTAGCCTCAATTTGTCACAACAACATGAGCATGAAGAAGACAGTGTTGAGTGTCTATCTAGTGTGGTACCTTACTCTTGGATCAGTAGCTCTGAATAAGTTTTTACTTTCATTTGTTTTCAAAATCTGATTCTGAATTGAAATAAAATTATAAGTTGATAAATTAAATATATTATCTCCAGGCTTGATGGTGTATAGCAGAAGCTACAAGTTCATTTACTGGTTTTAGTTTTATTCTGACCGAAACTGGCTCTTTTCACAGGATAATTGCAGTAACAGATTTTGAAACAACCCAGGCAAGAATGAGTTTCCTCTGTTTTGATGAATCACTGTTCAAAGTCAACTTTTCAATCAGTATAATGTAGAAGGAATCTCCTGTGCACTGTTTAAAGCATTCTACTCAATAAGAAAGCCTTTGACCAATGAATGGAGGCAGGAAATAGGAAGTGGAAGTTCCTGTGGAGGGAGAGGGGAATTCTGGGAAAAAGTTAGGCATTGGAGATTTGCCTGGTCAGAGAGGAAAACAGTTTCATAAACCTGAGGAGAGGTAACTAACCAACAGAAAAACTTAGATTAGAATAAACTGGGTTATTGAGATATGAGTTAGTCAAGGAACAGAGCCAAGATTATTGGCCTATGCATTTATTAATAATTAGTATCAGAGTCATTATTTCTGGAAACAAAATGATCAGGAGAAAAAGCTTAGAGTAATAGTATAAGGAGAAAGAGCAGACACATTGCACTATCTAACATGCCAAAGGCACTGCCATCTTCAAAAGCTTTGTTTTCAAGTTAATCATCTATCCTATATTTTCTTTCCAGATTTCTTACTATTCTTAAGATTTTTCATATATTTGGCCATATCTTTCCCCATCTCCAATTCTTTCCAGATCCTCCTTACCTAACCAATCCCATGTTCTTTCTCTTTGTTAAGAATATAAATAAAACAATAATAACAACAAAAGAACACATACAGAGAACAACAACAACAAAAATCATGGAGTCCATTTTGTATTGGCCAACTACTTCTGAGTATGAGACTTACCCTAGAATGTGGTTGATATACTCAGGCTCACCCCATTGAAAAAAACTGATATCCCTTCTCCTAGCAGCTATCTATTAAAAATAGCTTCTTGGTTAGCGGTGGACCTCATGCCCTTTTTCTCTTCTCCATGCTAAGATTTATCTTGTTTGAACTTATGCAGGTCTCATTCGTGCATGATATTGGCAAAAATCCATTACTTTTTTCCTATCGCCTACATATTATGCACGTATTGACCCCAGATCTCCTACATTTAATATCATTCTGTTTGAAGCAACTATATAAAAAGCTATCCCTTCTTTCCCCCCTTCAAACTAGTTTAATTATATTTTCTTTTTTTTTTTCCTCCTTTTTTATTTTTGATACTTTATATACATTTCCAATGTTTCCCCTTTTCTGAGTCTCCTCTTTGTATACCCCCCATCCCCTCCCCAACCCGCCTCTAGGAGGGAATTCCACCTCCCACCCCACCCCCCCGTCCACCCATCCCCATTTTCCCGCCTTGATATTCCCCTTTACTGAGGCCTC
>JAPYYD010003984.1:0-13561 GCA_028551405.1 Uromys caudimaculatus | reverse complement strand
CTTTTTTGATGACTTTAGGGTGAAAGTCAACTTTATCTGATATTAGAATGGCTACTTCAGCCTGTTTCTTGGGACCATTTGCCTGGAAACTTGTTTTCCAGCCCTTTACTCTGAGGTAGTGTTTGTCTTTATCACAGAGGTGCATTTCCTGAATGCAGCAAAATGCTGGGTCCTCTTTATGGATTCAGTCTGTCAGTCTATGTCTTTTTATTGGGGAATTGAGTCCATTGATGTTAAGAAATATTAAGGAATAGTAATTGTTGCTCCTTGTTATTTTCGATGTTATTTTTATGTTTGTGTGTCTATCTTCTTTTCAGTTTGTTGAGAGATTACTTTCTTGCTTTTTCTAGGGTGTAGTTTCCCTTCTTGAGTTGATGTTTTCCATCTATTTTCCTTTGTAGGGCTGGGTTTGTGGAAACATATTGTGTAAATTTGGTTTTGTCATAGAATATTTTGGTTTCACCATCTATTGTAATTGAGAGTTTTATAGCAGCCTGGGCTGGCATTTGTGTTCTCTTAGGACCTGTATGAGTTCTCCCCAGGATCTTCTAGCTTTCATAGTCTCTGGTGAGAAGTCTGGTGTAATTCTGATAAGTCTGCCTTTATATGTTACTTGTCCTTTTTCCCTTACTGCTTTTAATATTCTTTCCTTGTTTTGTGTATTTGGTGTTTTCACTATAATGTGACAGGAGGAATTTCTTTTCTGGTCTAATCTATTTGGAGTTCAGTAGGCTTTTTGTATATTTATGTTCATCTCTTTATTTAGGTTAGGGAAGTTTTCTTCTATAATTTTGTTGAAGATATTTACTGGTCCTTTAAGTTGGGAATCTTCACTCTCTTCTATACCTATTATCCTTAGGCTCTGTCTTCTCATTGTGTCCTGGATTTCATGGATGCTTTGGGTTAGGAATTTTTGCATTTTGCATTTTCTTTTACTGTGGTGTCAATGTTTTCTATGGTATTTTCTGCACCAGAGATTCTCTCTTCTATTTCTTATATTCTGTTGGTGATGCTTACATCAGTGACTCCTGCTCTCTTTCCTAGGTTTTCTAACTCCAGGGTTGTCTCCCTTTTTGATTTCTTTATTGTTCCTATTTCTATTTTTAGTTCTTGGATGGTTTTGTTCATTTCCTTCATCTGTTTGATTGTGTTTTCCTGTAATTCTGCCTGTTTGATTGTGTTTTCCTGTAATTCTTTAATGGATTTTTTGTTTCCTCTTTAAGGGCTTCTAGTTGTTTACCTGTGTTCTCTTGTATTTCTTTAAGGGAGTTATTTATTTCCTTCTTAACGTCTTCTATCATCATCATGAGAAATGATTTTAAATCTGAGTCTTGCTTTTCTGGTTTGTTGGGGTATCCAGGGCTTGCTGTGGTGGGAGAGCTGAGTTCTGATGATGCCATGTAGCCTTGGTTTCTGTTCCTTATGTTCTTGCCCTTTCCTTTTGCCATCTGGTTAACTCTGGTGTCAGCTGATCTTACTCTCTCTGGCTGTGGTTTGTCTCTCCTGCAAGCCTTTGTGTCAATATTCCTTGAAGACCAGCTCTCTCTGAGAGGAATTTGGGTTTGGAGAGCTGTGGTACTGGGTCTGCTCTGGGGTGCAGACAGAAACCAGAAGGATCTTGTCCCCAGCTGTTCTTTGGTTCCTGTGTCCTGATGGCTCTACAAGGGTGCCTCTTGATCCAGTGATTTGAACAGAAGTGGTGGTCTTGCCTGTGCTCGAAGGTGTGTTGGCACTCCTAGGATACCAGCTCTCTCCTGGCACTATTTGAGTAAGGAGCCCTGTGTCACAGGATCAGCTCCCCGGCTGCTGAAAGAAACCAGAAGACCACTCTTCAGTCACTGTGTACTGGAATTCCAGGTAGGTCCCTCTGAGCAGACAGGCTTGTCCTCCCTCTTGGGAGTCTAGCTTTCTCCAGGCACTATTTGACTGTGTATATCTGTAGCACAGGCTCAGGTCCCCGGCCACAAATGGAAACTAGAAGGCTCCTGTCTCAGGCTTTTCCTCAGTCCCTGTGTCCCAAGGGCCTGGGGGGCTAGTTTTCTCCTGGTGCTATTTGGCTATGGAGCCCTGGTGGCTCAGGCAGAGGTCTCCAGCCACAGATGGAAACCGGAATGCTCATGTTCCTGGCTTTTCCTCAGTCTCTGTGTCCCGAGGATTCCGGGCGGGTCCCACTGAGCAGTGGTGCTCGTCTTAACCCCACTCATGGCTTTTCCACACTCCTGGGAGGGTAGCTTTCTCCTGGCGCTATTTGGCTATGGAGCCTTGGTGACACACACAGAAGTCTCCAAATCTTAGCAACTTCAACCCTGAATACCTGATAACCCTGAGTAATAGGAAAAGTTAATGCAAACTTCTGTAGTCTAAAGACCATATCAGTTAGGATAAGACAAATGTGTGTACACGTGTATGAATGCACAGACGTATACACATACTTCAGTATCCAAGAAGAAATCTCGTTGTTTGCAATAGTTAAGGTAAAGAATCAGCTTGAATATATGTTGGTAGATGAATAAGCAAAGAAAAATGCAGCAAAGTGGGAATATAAGCAATGTACAACAATATGCAAGTATGAAAACATAAAAAATCATATCATTGGAATAATATTTAATATATTACATATATCTGAGATTATAATGTAATGTAATTACATTTCTCCATTCATTTTTCTCCCTCCAAACCCTTCCATATACCCATCTATGCTCTTCTTCATATATATAGACTCTTTTATTTACTGTTATTGCGTGCATACGTATATATTCCTAAATATAAATTATTCAGCCCATATAATGTTACTTGTATATGTAATTCCAGGACACTGAAGAATCAATTGATGTGTGCTTCCCTGGAGAAGTTATATTTTTGGCTCGTAGCTTCCTTCAGTTACCTAGAGTTCTTTGTATAGGGTTGAGGCGTTAAAGGCTTTTCCTGCCCTCTTTGACATGTCCATTGGTACCATCTTTCTTTTGGCATGTCATGTCTTGGCAGTCATGTTGGTGAGACTTTATGAGTATAACTTCTGGCACTACTAGGAAATACAATTAACTTTTAAGAATAAAGAAGTTGGTCATTTATGACAACATGCAATGTCTAAAAAGATATGTTAAGTGATAGAAAGCTAATCTCAGAAAGTAAAACACTACATGATCTGCATTATATGTGGAATCGAGATAAGTCTGCCTCATGGAAGCAGAGAGGAGAGGGGCAGTTACCATGAATTGGGAACGGAAGAAAGGGGAGAGAGAACTTGATCAAATAATCAGCTACATAGTGTATATGCATTTTAGCATGGTAACTCTAGTTAATGTCCCTGCATTTTACAGAAAACAATTGCTAATAGATATTGAATGTTCTCTTCATACATATAAAACCATGAAACTGTGTGAAGCAATAGATATGTTAATCATCTTGAAGGTGGTAAACATTTCATAATTGAATACATCAAACATGTTATACTTTATAAACCTATACAAATTTTGTCAATCATCCTTCAATAAAACTAGAGAAAAAATAAAATTAGAAATGCATTCTTATTTACATTGTTTAAGTATTGTAAAGAATATGAAACTATATCCCAAGAACTGAAGTTCAAATTTCCTTTTAACAATTTTGACATGTTCCCTGGCCTACCAGAAGTGCCTTTCTCCTTAGGCCTTCTTATTTACTAATTTTGGACTTGTTTTGGCTTGGATTTTTTTTTTCTTTTTCATCCTACATCAATTCTGCAATATGTAAACTCCAAATATCTCTCTGGTAAAGGGACAGGGGAAGAGGAAGCTGATGGGGAAGAGGATTGGGAGACATAGAAGGCGGGGAGGAGAAGCTTTGTGTTCTCAGTGCCCTTGGTCCACTCCTGTGTCTGGATCCGGTCTTGGGTCCTAAGCCTGAATCTACTGCCTAAGTCTGGTTTTCTGCCCCATGTTGGTGTACCAAATATTGCTGGACTTTTGTGGACCTGCCTGAGGTATAAATAACAATAAATAATAAATCCACCTGATAATACTTAGTTCTGTATTATTACCTTGCTGTAATCAGAGAATTTTTTCCACACACCTAGTGCTATGATGAAGCCTTCAAACCTTAGTTATATTTTATGATGATCATGGGTTTATAAATACCTTTCACTTTCCCTGCCTTTCCTGGAAGAAGACTGAGGCTTGCTAAGGCTTAGAACTTGGAGCCCAGATCTCTACCTCTGAGTAAAAGAGTAGATGCTCCTGCATGTCTATGAGACAATCCCAGCATGCTCATTGGGATTGTTTAGGAGTCATAAACCCTTTTTTAGTTGTGCTATAATAGAGCATGTTTAGCTGTAAGTCCATGATCATGTTAGCAAATGTTCTTCCTTGCTTTGCAAATTGCTAGTATCAACGGAGTGTCTACAGATCCCTCTAAAAAATGAAGCCAATCCAAAAATAAGTGCATATGAGTATAGGCTCTTTGGCATATGCACAAAAGTGAGCAGAACACACAGCAAGATTGGGCTGTTTTTCATCCAGTTGGAAAGGGCTGTCATTGGCTGAGCATAGGTGCTATTGCCAGAAAGACATCAACCATTTTTAATACACAGTCTACATTTTATGGCTGCTTGAGAGATATCAGATGAACCGTCTGTTGTAAATCAATAATAATTTGCTTTAGAATAACAAGGAACTAAAACTGTTTCTAATTACTCTCCAAATGCTTAGCATATTTTGAAAACCAATTATTTAAAAAATTTAGGTTTCTTCTCTGTTTTTAGAAAGACCTGGAGGAGGGGGCTGAGGGTTGGAAGAAAAGTAGTGAAACATTTTGGAAAAGTAGAGCAGTGTGAAAATAGGGGGAGAGTATCCGCATTCCCAGCTTTGTTTTGTAACCCTAGAAGCAATGGTTCTGAGAACCGTACCTTGCAGCCAGGAAGATGCTACTTTGCCCTCAGTGTCCTTTAAACTCATTGGCTGCTTAGTGATTGGCTAGTCTGCATTATCAACTAAGGATTATGACTTAAATATATTGAAAATCTCTGCTTTTTAGTCCAAATCATGGTCTCTGCATGCTGGCAATGCGTTTTAGTGATTGGGTAACTAGAGCGTGTCTTGGAATGTAGATGAATGGATCCTGCTTTCTGTCTGGTCCTTTTTTTCAGTATTTAGACTGCATCATGGGAAAAGAAAAATGTAGTCTCAATTCATCCATTAATTTGATACTGTTATAATGTCTACTTTTCCTGAGCACTTCTTATGAAATTGGAAGGAGAAAAGAAATCTGCTGGGGTGGAGAGAAGTAAAGAATGTTTTTCCCTTTAAATGTATCTGAGTGAATCTAAAGTTATGCCAACATTTCAAGAGTAAGCTGGTGGTTAATAAGTTGTTATAGTTGCTGCCTTAAAAGAAAAGAAAAACAAGAAAGAAAGAAAGAAAGAAAGAAAGAAAGAAAGAAAGAAAGAGAGAGAGAAAGAGAGAAAGAGAGAAAAAGAGAAAGAGAGAAAGAAAGAAGGAAGCAAAGAAGAAGGAAGGAAGGAAGGAAGGAAGGAAGGAAGGAAGGAAGGAAGGAAGGAAGGAAGGAAGGAAGGAAAGAAGCAGGGTTTTACGTGTAGACTGCCCTCTAATCCCAGGCTTATTTGGGGCAAGGAATGAAAATCCTACAGAATATTACAGCAAGACAATAGTACATTCCGAGCTGGGTTCTCTGCCCTAAGTGAGCTTTTCTTTAGTAAGTTGCCATAAATGTGGGAATTTCAGCTTCTGGGTGTTCTAATGTGTGCATAGCATTTTTAATTATCTTTTATTCAGTAATGAATGCAATATGGGTCTATTCTTGTGCTGGTCACTTTTTGAAACACAGTGTTTTTTATTTGACTCTGTATAAAATTTGCTGAGAACCTTTAGCTAAAATTTCCTCATATTTCACTGGGGATATAGCTGCATGTTTTCCCCTTTAGAGTTTGATGTGGTCATGTTCCTATGCTCTGTCCAGTGGGATGTAGGCACAAAAGGTAGCTGCATCTAGGCCTGGCTCATAAAACCCTTTTGTTCACAACTCTTTCTGTTTCCTCCATGTCTGTGTGTAGGATGATTGCTGAGGGCTCTGAGGACCTAGAAGAAAGTGAAGTGACCATTTGGAAGGGGCCTGAGACACTAAATGACCATTCTGAAGGCCACCCCACTAGAAAAAAAGTCTTTGCTAGCCAATGACCAACATTAGTGTAAAATCCTATAGAGTTAGCCACTTCTATGTAGAAGGGACTTTTTATAAGCCCCTGTCCTCTTTCCCTTTGTTAATGCTGGGGTGGTTTATGTAATGACTAGATGATCACCTCACATCCTGAGATGATCCTGGTTTCTAGTAGGCTGTTCAGATTCCTATCTTGGCCTCTGGCTTTTAGGGTCACATGACTCTAAATGATAACTAGCCTTCTTCTCTGGCCTAAGGTTTTTATTAGAAGAATGTAGTTTGGACTGAAGTCTTCAATATAACAGTACATTGGAAAGCTTTATGCCAAAAGAACTTGCCATGAGGATACAGACGCTTGATGGGAGCAAAGGTGCTGTTTGAGAGCCATGCTCATGGAGGGTAAGAATCAGTCAGTTCTGGGGATCCAGGCATCAAGAATACTATCATTGGTACCAAGTATCAGTTAGACCAGAGGACTAGTTTGTAGTAAGCTGTTGCATGTCATGGTGACCAAGTTCACAATAATGTATTTCATATTTCAAAAATTGCTAAATAATAGAATTTTAATCACAAAAGTGTGGTTAATTATTGAGATAGATACATTTATTAGCTTTCTATAATCTACTCCTAGATCAAAGCATTATACTTTACCCCATAAATATACATAACTATTAGTTTATTATTAATAAAATAAATCCCGTCATGGGCCTTCTCTGAGGTTTATCATTTTTTCATCCTTATTTAAAAATTAGATTTTTTTAAAAAGTGCACAAACTTTTAATAACTTTTATGGCAAATCCATTAATTTCAAAACATTCTAAATTTTATAAAACAGTAGATTTATTTTAAAATATAGATTTTTCTTTAAAATGTGAGGACAAGTGAGTAACAGATCACTGATGATGGCACTAAGATTCTATGGTTTAACAGACCTTTTGGGTGGATTGTGGCTCGACAAGTTAGAAATATAGACTGGGCTCTCTGAACTTCTTTGTAGTTCCGAGTCAAGAGGAGCTCATTCATGCAGCAGCCGTCCTCTGCCACATCAGCTGTCTATTCCTAAATGACCCACTAGGTGACATATTTCACTGCCATGTGTTCCTGAATCTTCCATTGGGTGACTTTGTTCACATGTCCTCTGATCAGTTCTTGAAGACCCCACTGGGATGACATCTTTCTTTTCCCTGCATTCTCCCAACTGCCATCCAGTGAATGAGAGATTATTCGTGTGGCTGGTGAGCAGGGATTTAAGACCATCATGCAGATATGCAAGGCATCTTTTAGGTTCAGGATCAGAACTTTCACAAGGTTGTTTCTATCACATTCTATTAGCCCAAGAAAGTCACATATCCAGCTCAGATTCAAGACACAAGGAAATGGACTCTACTTTTTCACGAGACAAGCTTCAAATTTCATATTAAAAAGATGATGAAGGCTGGGAGTGGTGGAAAAGAACTGTGGCCACATTTGCAGTTTGCTGAATGTGTTTCATATGAAATGGTAGGGGACAGCAGATTGATTTCAAGCTCATCAGAGGACTGGAGAAGATAATTCTCTAAAGCATCCAGAAGGAGGGACATTGAGTGACCATGTTCTGGCTTTGAAATGTATCATCTTACCTATGTGCCTTCAGAAAAACACACCAAAGTTTTAAAATTATGTTATCATCTACTAAGAGTGGCATAAGTTATTCTTGAGGTTGTGGGACATAGAATATGAAAGTGAGGCATGCTGGTTTTTACCAGAGTGGGCAGTGAGAGATGAGATATTTATACATTTCAGAGACCATTTCCTTTTGTTTCCTCAAAAACCAATGCCCTAAAGTTCAACCTCGGTTTGTTCTTCCTGTAGGACTTAAAAGCATTGAGACTGTCTTTGCCTCTCACAGTCCAATGACTATCTTTAAGCAGGATGATGGAGCTCAGGTGAGCTCTCCCTACATTCAGGAGCAAGGAAGTGCAATGGTGTGCTCTATTTTCTTGGTACCCAGGAAGGCATCCCTTGAAACCAGATGCAATAGATAATTTGAATTCAGCCAATGACATGTCAGCATATCTTACAAGATCCTCCAGTTATCTTGCTTTCTTCTCCTACCAACTTCTTGGAAATAGAATTCTATGAAAAGAGTGTTTGAGAATAAACTGAGTCGGTCCTGATCAGCTTCTTGAATAACTAGCAGCCCTCCTCACAGATTTACTTTGAGTGTTTATGGATGTGAATAGAATACACATGTATATGACCAGTAGATAACCACGCCTAATGTGTTAAGCCATTATGATATAAGTGCTGATGACTGCAATCAGGACTGCATATCTTAATTAGCGTAACATCCAACTATTTCCTAGGAAAATGAATCTCAGGATGGTTCTTTGCCTCATTAGCTCTCTTTTTCCTGTCTTATGTGGCTTAATACTGGCTTGAGAGATTTCCAAGGGATAAGGAATGAACTTACCATCCAACAAATTATGCAAACAATCTGTGTCTTTATAGGATATGGATGAGTAGGTATACATTTATCATTTGGGCCTACTTGAATTTTGCCCTTGCAATAAAGTGCATTAAAGAAACAATTCATATTAAATATGATAGCCACGTGTTGGTCTACACAGCATGTATTGATACGCAGAATACTTATGTTAAGAACCTGCGTAAGCACAGTCCTCACGTGGTTCTTTCAGCTAGAGGCTTTATTAGCTTCCTTTTTACAAACAGGGATTTTGGGGGCTTCCAGAGCAGAGAAAGCATACCAAAGTCCATGTGAGTGAAAGCTGTAGAATAAGCATTTGCACATGCATATTTGCCTCTCCAAAAGCTTGATTGATATATCAGTCACAATGGAGACATTATTCATTACTCTCAGGACATGATCTTGCTGTGTTTCCCAGGGTGTCCTGGAATCCATGATCCACCCGCGTCCATCTCCTGAGTGCTAGAATCACAGGTGTGAGCCGCCCCGCCCAGATCAAGACCTCTCAGGTCTTACTATGATTCATAACTTGTGATGATGGTGACGATGACTGACATTTCGCATACTCACCCTGGGCTTCTCCTGGGATAGTTTAAGTCCTCACAGCCATCATCTAAGATGGACATTATTATTGTCTGTAGTGTGTGTAGCCTGTTTCCAGTGCTACCATAAACACTCATAAATATAAATCAGTTTCTAGCTTGCAGCAGAGAACACTGCATTGGAGCATGAGTCACCGGCCATACAACCTTGTGAGAACTTTCAAAGAAAGCGCCTCTGGCACCTTAAGTTTGTGCTTAGTTTGCTGCAACCCTTGTTTTTCTTCAAACGGAGAAAATGGGAAGCAGGGAAATTACTGTGCAGCCTGAAGCTGGCTAAAGCATCTCCCTAGGTGAAGAAGAAATGCGGAAATTCACATTTCCTATTACATGAACGCACACGCACAGGCACACACTTTTCTTAACTTCTCTGTTAGTCGGGAGAATCTGCTTCTGCTGAAATCAAGGAGGTAGCAGTATAGCTTCCTGGTCAGGGGTTTCCCAGGAGCTTTGAGCAAAAGGGAAAAAGCAGCAGACACCAGATCATGAGCAAGCAGCCTCCCTGTCTGGCTCGGTTTTCACTGTGATCAAAAGTGATGAGGAGGAAAAAAGAAAAAGGAAAAAAAAAAAAGGTAGAAAAACAAAACCGAGACAGAAGGTAGGAGGAGACAGGGCAGTTCCAGTCCTAGCTAGCCGGCTCGGTTCCACTTCCTTTTGATTGTCCAGAAAAGCTAAAAAAACTAAAAACAAGACTGGACTTTGGTGGAAACATGGAAACAGCCCCGTGGAAGCCTTACGTTAAACAATCGGCCTGTGGGTCAATTGTGAAGGGCGTTAATGTGCGAGACCCCGATAAAGAGATTTGCACGAATGGCCACAAAGCATTTTGTATTTAAATATGGGCTCCAGGTTATTCTGCCCACAGCATAAATACAAGAAAGGTGGAATGGGGAGGGGATTTGGAAATCAGCCGATTTTAAGGAAGCCAACACAAACACTCGAACAAACGCGACATTTCGCACAGCCTTTGTGCTCATTTCTAGTTGTTGGCATGAGCTCATAGGAACAAGAAGGGGCCATGAGCCGAGTTGTGGAGACTGTGTGTGCCAGGCTGGTAATAAAACATCTGGTTTATCTGCAAACAACTTTCTTGTCACGTATGTGGCCATTTCTGAAGGTAGCGGGCTTGTTTGTTTTGTTTCTTGGTGGTAGGAAAAGCTTAGAAAAGCATATAGCAACTGCTTCTCAGCTCCACCCATCTCAGCGTGTGACAGCCCAGAGAGGCCAAAGACGGCTTTTAAAAATTGGTGTTTAATATAAAGTTATATATTTTAGTCTTTTTAGCAAATTCATTTTGTATGAAAGAGTACTAGATTTGCCAAGCTGTCTAAAATTAAGCAAAGCTGGATATGGTGCCTCAAAATGTTTGGCAGACTTCCCTACAAAACCACATTTGAACATTTTTAATATATATTATGAGATAGAAAAGAATAATTATTTTCTACTGAAGTCCTTAAGTGAGAGAAATGTGTTTGTATAACCCTTTCAAAGAAAACTGTCATATTGTGAGACTGTTATGTTTGGGATGATATCCTCTACCTGTGGTTTGTGGCTTGCCTGTCTTAGGTTAAGCAGGCACGGGCTAGACATAACCCCATTCTTTCATGAGACTGCTACCTTGAGCAAGGTGCTTTGGCCAATGGCCTTGAACCCTTGGCTAAGAAATCTCCTGGATAAAGGCTTTGGAACCCTTTGAGTGTGATACCATGGATGATTTGGGAACAAAGTCTACCACTAGTGACTGTCTCTCTCCTTCATTCCAACCTGGGTACTTGATTTAGAGAACACTGTGTTTCTCTCCCTCTACTCCTTTCTCCAAAGAGGGTTACCCTTCAGTCAGAGCACTCCATGTGCTCAAAGCACCACTCTGAGGTTAGTTTCTAGGTTAGTGTGGCATGCCTCAAACAGATATTCCTCACATACGAATTTGGTCGCATACAAATTTGGGTGTCTGTAGATTATTTGGGAGTACATCTGGGGAAAAACACTGAGAGAGATGGAAGACTAAGGGGAGAAAGGAAAGTTGATCAATAAAGAGTTTTAAAGACATAGATTACGTCCAGAGGGTTTAATCCTGCTAGGTATTGTCTGGGTCACCTGCCATAGAAGACAGCTGACAGTTGTCCCTCACAGGATAAGGCAGCTCAGGTATTTCTTCTCCAGCTTATGTTCCACTGTGTAGGTCACTCATGAGCGACTTACTTTACATTTGAAGCTGTCCAGCATGCCTAAGATTGCAGAGCTTTTTTTCAAATCTGGAGGGTGGGATGGCTAGGCTTCTAGACAGAGACATACATACGTACATAGCTGTATCTGAATGGGACAATTTGCAAGTTCCCTTGAATATAGCTCAAAGGATTTTGGTTATAATCTGGGGTCATTAGCAATAGCTGCTGTTTTCCTTTCCTACTGCTCAGAAGTCAAGGAGGCAGAAACTTTAAGCCAACAGTAACATCACATTTATAGTCAAAACCAGACAGCACTGAATTAAGGCATGTATGCTTGCTGCTCAGTTTATTCTTTCATCCAGTCCAGGACCCAGCCCATGAAAAGGTGCTGCCCAAATTTGGGGTAGATCTTCCCACCATTTTTATTAACCAAATTAAGACAGTCCTTCATAGGACTAATCACAGGCCCACCTCACTGGTGACCGAGATTTGGTCAGGTTGGCAATGAACACTATCCATGGTAACTACCATCTGAAGGTTAAGGCAGTTCCACATAAAGGGAAAAAGCCCTTAAATAGACTCTCCAATCAGACTATATACCCTGATGCAAATGGTTCTAGTCTTTTGAAGTAATTGAATAACTATACTCATTAGTAGCATTACACACTAAAAGAAGTAGTAATTATTACATTTATCATTTAGTGAGTGCCAAGTCTCTTGTATTTTTTGTATTTTGTTTTAATTTTGTACCTATTTATTTTGTAAAATGCATGAATTTATCTAATTCTCATAGTAGCATTATGATACAGGCATTGTTCTCTTAGTTTTGCCAATAGAGGTAGGCTCAAAGAGTGATAATTCTCATAGGATAGAATGAGGATTTAAACTCAGGTCTATGAACATCTAAGGTCCAAGGTTTAGCCATTAAAATTGTATATGATCACTATCAAATGGAGAAATGACGTCATTCTCAGCGGGTAGGTGTAAGGTCTTATCGGGAGGTGGAACGGCTCATCCGAGGCATTCTCAAGGATGAGCTGTATTGGTCCCTATTGTCAGGTATCCCAGGCCCTGTGAGGGTACTTCAACACCAAATCAAGATTCGCCTTTAAAGTTAGCATGCCACAATCTGTGGTTTAGAAGCCTTGAAGCCTCATCAGGAGAGTGTAGCTGATATGTCAAGAGGTCTCTGAAGCTGCTTTGTAGAAAGACCAGGCAGTAAAAGCTGAGCACTTCTGCCAGCCACAGTAGCAGTCTGCCAACCTGCAGTAAGGCACCTTGGAAATTCTCTAGTTGCTGCCTGGATATTTTGTTGACCACATCCCTCAGCAACATGTACAAAACATTGCTGAGAGAAAGGAGGAAATATCTAACTACATACTAGTGACTCAATAATGTTGACACCCCTATTGTCTCTAAATCTTTCTTTCTTTCTTTCTTTCTTTCTTTCTTTCTTTCTTTCTTTCTTTCTTTCTTTCTTTCTTTCTTTCTTTCTGATACTTTATTTACATTTCCAATATTTCCTCTTTTCTTTTTTTTTTTTTATTTTTGATACTTTATTTACATTTCCGATGATTCCCCTTTTCTTTGGAAACCCCGTGTCCCCTCCCCCTCCCCACCTCTGTGAGGGAATTCCACCTCCCACCCACTTGCCCACCCATTCCCATATTCCCACCTTGACATTCCCCTTTACTGGGGCCACTAGCACCCTCAGGCCCAAAGTCCTCTCCTTTCTCCCTGGTGGCCATCGAGGCCATCCTCTGCCACATATGTGGTCCGAACCATGGGTCCCTCCATGTGTATTCTTTGGTTGGTGGTCCAAACTCCAGGACGACCAGGTGGGGGGGGGTCAGGCCCGTTGACGCTGTTGCTCCCTCCATGGGGCTGCAAACTCCCTCAACTCCTTCAGTCCCTTCTGCAACTCCTCCATCTGGGACCTCATTGTCAGTCTAGCGGTTACTGTAAAGTGAAACTTGGGCATTCTGAACTTTTGGGCTAATATCCACTTATCAGTGAGTATATACCCTGTTCGTTCTTTTGTGACTGAGTTACCTCGCTCAGGATGATATTTTCCAGTTCCATCCATTTGCCTCCAAATTTCATGAAGTCATTATTTTTAATAGCTGAGTAGTACTCCATTGTGTAAATGTACCACATTTTCTGTATCCATTCCTCTG
>JAPYYD010003983.1:0-13563 GCA_028551405.1 Uromys caudimaculatus | reverse complement strand
ACAGTGGAGAAGTGTTCCTCTTTCTCCGCATCCTCGCCAGCATCTGCTGTCGCCTGAGTTTTTGATCTTGGCCATTCTGACTGGTGTGAGGTAGAATCTCAGACTTGTTTTGATTTGCATTTCCCTGATGACTAGGGATGTTGAGCATTTCTTTAGGTGCTTCTCAGCCCTGCGAATTTCCTCAGTTGAGAATTCTCTGTTTAGCTCTGTTCCCTATTTTTTGATAGGATCTCTGGAGTCTAACTTCTTAAGATCTTTGTATATACTGGATATTAGCCCTCTGTCGGATATAGGATTGGTAAAGATCTTTTCCCAATCTGTTGGTTGCTGTTTTGTCCTATTGACAGTGTCCTTTGCCTTATAGAAGGTTTGCAAAAGAAAGATTTTTTTAAGACTTTCAAACTTTTGATATATTTGTTTTTATCTATTTTTGAGAATTTTATATATGAGTATTGCAATTACATCATTCCCACCCACTTTCCTCTGATTCCTCCCACTCTCTCTCAAATTCATGGTCTTTTATTCATTTATATATATACCTGTTTTAGACAGGGTTTCAGGTAGCTAAGTCTGGTTCAAACTCACAATATGTAGCTAAGGATGATCTTGACCTTGAACTTCTGATCTTTTGGCCTTCCACTTCTGCATGCTAGCATTACATGCTATGGCATCTGTCTTAGTCAGGGTTTCTATTCCTGCACAAACATCATGACCAAGAAGCAAGTTGGGGAGGAAAGGGTTTATTTAGTTTACACTTCCACATTGCTGTTCACCACCGAAGGAAGTCAGGACTGGAACTCAAGCAGGTCAGGAAGCAGGAGCTGATGCAGAGGCCATGGAGGGATGTTTCTTACTGGCTTGCTTCGCCTGGCTTGCTCAGTCTGCTTTCTTATAGAACCCAAGACTACCAGACCACAGATGGTACCACCCACAAGGGGCCCTCCCCCCTTGATCACTAATTGAGAAAATGCCTTACAGCTGGATCTCATGGAGGCATTTCCTCACCAGAAGCTCCTTTCTCTGTGATAACTCCAGCTTGTGTCAAGTTGACACAAAACCAGTCAGTACAGCACCACACCTATTTTTGTTGTTGTTCAGAGATTTTGCAGTTGGAGAGCAAACCCAGGTTTTTTGCATTCTAGGCAAGCACTGTCCCAACTGAACTGTATCAAAATTTTGTAAACTTTGACCTAGTATGTATATATATATATATCTTGAGGAATTGAAAGGGAGGGAAGGATCATAACTGTGCATAATAATTTATTAATTTTGAGTTACCTCAATGATGTGCTTTTTAATAGTAAAAACTGTAAATTTTCTAAATGTATAATAAAGAGGCTGTTCTTTTAGGTATGACCAATCCATTTAATAGACTACTTTGCAGTCATTAAAAATAATGCTGGAGAAATATTAATGTTTGTGACACACATTCATTCAATCTCTAAGAAGAAAGAACATTACACAAATCTAATGAAGTACACTTCTTTGAAAAAAATATATTTTAGAAGAAAAAAAAGACTAGAGAAATGTATTCCATAATTAAAAAGTTTATTATAGGATAATAGTTTAGAAAATGTGATGGCTTTTATATTTTTCTTAGGCTTAGAATAATTTCCTAGAGTTTTTATATTAAGCATGAATTATTTGTATAAAAAGAAGTTAAAAGCAGCTATAGAAATTAAAGGGGGATTCACACTGAAATACTACTCTGTGGAACTGCATGCTTTATACAATTAAAGTAATTGGCACCTTTATTTTGAACATGCTATATGTGTGACTCGACATTCCACAGATAAAACAGCCCTCTAGAAATACATTTGACTTTTGTGTGAAAGTAATCAGAGGCAAGTCCGTGCTTAATGTATAAGGCTTTGATTTAGGGATTGGAGTCTGGAGTAACTGGCTTGCTTTGGCAGACATAGAGAGGTGGGATTTTATGCTCTGTGATTGGGTTTGCAGTTGTTCTGGACTAATAAGCCACTTTCGTCCTCAATGTCTTATAATTAAGAGCAGCTGCCGTCAGTTTCCAGGAGGCTTCCTCCCACAAGCTCCCAACCACTCTCAAGTCTCCATCTCCTGAAGTTAAATTGATCTCTGTAATTGAAGAGTTGGTGGAAAGATAAAAAGGCTGCCTGGGAAGTTTGAATCGTTCTTTAAAACACATAATGCGAGTGTCCTGTGATAGAAATGAAATTTTGTAACTCAGTGAAATCACATTTACATTTTTTATTGAAAATGTCTTTTTCATTTGCCATTGTGTTTGGAGAAGACAGTAATATCAACTAATTGGGCAGTTGACAGAAAAAGTCATGAAACTATCCACATCCTTTTTTCTTTCTCCAAAGTGCCTGGAGTTCAGATTAGCCAAGAAGCTGCATATGAAGTCCTAACTGGCTGCACCATGGCAAAACCCAGCATTGTCTGTCATGTGAATGAAGTGTGATTTCTCCTGCTGAGTGGGCTGAAAGGAAAGGGAAATAAAGCAGTGTAAACTAATATGTTTTTAAGCTGTGTTGTGTATTTTCCGGTAACTGAATTGAACCAGAAAGCCC
Organism: Uromys caudimaculatus; assembly: GCA_028551405.1. NCBI lineage: Eukaryota > Metazoa > Chordata > Mammalia > Rodentia > Muridae > Uromys > Uromys caudimaculatus. The sequence goes on along the minus strand of JAPYYD010003983.1, from coordinate 11,011 downwards.
TCATGGTGCCTCTTTTCTAGGGAAAAGTAACCTGGAAGGAGCCATATACACTACTGGTCTGGATGTTGGCTGATGCAGCCCCTGCAGGAGTCAGTGTGGAGCTCCTTTAAAAATCTTGAAAATAGAGCTACCATTCTGTGGTGGTTAATATTGATTGTCAATGTGACAGGATCTAGAGTCCGCTAGGAGAAAAACCCCTGACTCCTGGGCTAAACTCCCTGTAGGGGAGTTTTGAAACTGAGTTAATTAAGGTGGGAAGAACAACCCTAAGTGAGTGTGTGTGTGTGTGTGTGTGTGTGTGTGTGTGTGTGTGTGTGTGTGATCATTGGCTGACATGCTGGGCTGAAAAAGAGGAAGAAAGTTAGCATCAGCAGTCATTTCTGATCCCTGCTGGCAGGTTTGGTGTGACCAGGTCCTTAAGCTCCTGCTAGCATGATGTCACCATGAAGATGCACCCTCAACCATGTGAGTCCAACCCCTTCCTTCCTTAAGCTTAAAAAAAAAATCACAACACTGAGAGAAATAACCAATGTTTCCTATGATCCAGCCCTACACTCTTGAATATATATCCAAAGGATTCTAAACTTAAACACAGAGGCATCCTAAAGAGCCACTGTGTAGCACAGCTTCCTATGGGAGTTCTCATCCCTAAAGGTGGTGCTGAGGTAAGCTTGGGGAGAACAGACTCCAACCCAACAGGCACTAACAAATTCTCTCTGTATATTTGTTATTGTTATTGAGCCTCACTATGTAGCACTGCTTGCTATGGAACTTCCTATGTAGACCAGGTTAGTCTTGAACTCATAGACATAATGCAAGATCAAGTACAATGTAGTATTTGTGCTTACTACAAAAAACTAGCCCATTTTCCAGAAGAAGAGATAGAGTTTTTGTGTGTTATTTACTCTTCTTCTGATGTGTTGTAATTCAAATTCTATGACATAAAAGAAATATTTAAATGGGTCATGGCAATGTAGCATTTGGAGGGTAGGAGAACTGTAAGTTCAAGGCTGGCCTAGGATACATAGGAGGTTCCAGGCCAGTCTAAGATATATAGTAAGATCCTACTCCTTTTGAAAGAAGAAAAAAGCAGTATCAATACTTAAACACTGTTATAAATTGGTGTATCATGTTGTAAGGAAATAGGGCATGAAAGAAAACATTTAATATATGTATATATAAATACAACTTATTTGTAATAAGATAAAGACATATTTATACAATAACAACAATCCTCATTTTTCTAACTGGTAATACTGTTGCAGTTATCATAACTACCTGTTATTACTGATTCTCTGGTTCCTGTCTTCAATAAGCACTTCAGTTTTCTATGGCTCTTTACCTAATGGAGTTCCCTATATCTTCATTCCTGAAGAACCTGGATCAATATCCCGCCTGGACTGTATTATAGTCTTTTATTAGTCTTAATTCATGGCATGAGGCTATAAGAACACTCCACAAGAGATCTGTGTTCAGATTCTTTCCCCTTGTTTGGACTGGAAGTCCATTTTACTTCCTTAGTCATCTTAGCCAGCACCATCATGCTCTTCTTTGGCTGTTGATATAGAAGTATAAAGAGCCCAGTGGGGTTAATTGGCAATGTTAACATCCAGTTCAATGAGACAATTGTCTTATTTCCTGGTAGAAGCTTTGCTCCCTCTGTAGTTAAGATATCTAGTACAGAACAGCCCAAAGATGCTCAAGCAAGAACCAAAAAAATATCTTTCTACTGGGATATCCCCATGTTGGTTCTGGTTTGTTGCATATCATACTTTATGGAGATTTTAATTTGAGACCGGAAAGGTATTGTTATGTAACTGGCACTCTAAATGAATGTTCAAAAGGCCAGTCTATTAGAGTAGTTGTTTCATAGTGGTAGAAACTACAGCAAGACCAGAGGATTTCATGAACGTTTATTTTACTGTCAAGTGACTTCCTTGAGTTGCAGCAATTCTGTGTAAGATAACATGATGGTGAATAAAGCATTATGCAAATTCATGAAAGTCTGGCAAAAGAATTCTATGTAGGGCAGGCAAATCTATATCCTAAGAAACAGGACATAATGCTGTCCCATCCACAACAGAAATGGCCCAATGTAATGAACTTAGCACTAGGCAGTTCACTGATCACTCTGGGGAGGGTGCCGTATTTGGAGTTAGCATTATGATATACTCAGCAGTGTATACAGCTGGCTTGGCTTCAGTGAGTGGAAGTCCCATGTTTCTGCATTCAGGTTGCCAAGTATCTTCCATCCCTATCACCTCAGCTTTTGCTCACAAGCCTATCCAGTGATGAAGGAGTGTCTGGAAAAAGGAAGGGACAAATACCACAGAATGTATCATCCTGTTGCCTTGATTATGGAAAAAAAACCTTTTCTCAAGGTGAGAATTCCCACGGGACACATAACCTCACAGCTTATTCCCGCCTTGATGATGATGGACTGAACCTTGAACCTGTAAGCTAGCCCCAATTAGATGTTGTCCTTATAAGAGTTGCCTTAGTGCAACCCCATAGGAAGAACAACAACAACCAACCAGACCCCCCAGAGCTTCCAGGGACTAAGCCACCAACCAAGGAGTACACATGGAGGGACCCATGGCTCCAGCCGCATATGTAGCAGAGGATAGCCTTATCTGGCATCAGTGGGAGGAGAGGCCCTTGGTCTTGTGAAGGCTCGATGCCTCAGTGTAGGGGAATGCCAGGGCAGTGAGATGGGAGTGGGAGCACCCTCACAGAAGCAGGAGGAGGGGGGATGGGATGGGGGTTTTTGGAGAGGAAACAGGGAAAGGATATAACATTTGAAATGTAAATAAATAAAGTAGCCAATTAAAAAAAAGCAAAAAAATTGCCTTGATCATGGTGTCTGTTCACAGCAGTAAAACTCCAACTAAGACACTGTACATCATACAAAACTATAAGCCAGAGCCAAGTTCTCTGCCTATGTTCACTGAAATGAAATTGTAGGTACACTGGAGAAAGAGAAGTAATCATTGTGTTTAACCTTCATTGTCAACTTTAGATTTTAGGGTCACCTAGGAGATGCTGAGGCACAACTTTGAGTGTGCTTATGAGGGTGTTTCTAAGAGAACTGAGGAGGAAGCCACACTCTGGATGGACTGAGGTCCTGGAAGCAGTGCAGTGGGGAAGAGGAGACAGCTAGTATACCAGTGTGCCCCTTTTCTCTGCATTCTTACTCTATGTGGTGACAGTCTTGGCCACAGGTTCCACCACCATGAACATACCAGTTCTGTCATCTAGTTTGCTCCACTATGATGGGCTGAAACCCAAACCCCAAAACTCCTTCTTGCAAATTATTCTCAGGTATTTTGATCATACAAATGAAAAAGTAATTAATACTGTCACATAGAAGAATGGGGCGATTGGCCAGGCAGTGGTGACACATGACTTTAATCCCAGCACTCAGGAGGCAGAGGCAGGCAGTTCTCTGAGTTTGAGGACAGCTTGGTCTACAGGGAGAGTTTCTGGACAGCCAGAGCTACACACACAAAAAACCTGTATCAAAAAAAAAAAAAAAAAAAAAAAAAAAAAAAAAAACCAAAAACAAAAACTTAAAAAGAATGAGGGGTTCAGGGAGTGGTGTCTATGAACATTCAGGCCATTTCTAGGTACACTGAGCTTCATGAATTGGAAAACAAGATAGACTTCATAAGACTATCCTTCTAAACATTTTTCTGTCTATTCCATTTCCCAGGTGATGATGTTTTCACCCATTTATGTAGGAATACAGAATGAGAAGGGTAGAATCCAAACTTTGCTAAGCTTAGTGATTTCTCTCTAGCATTCTGGAACAATGTTGTCTCTCAATAAAACTTAAAAGAAGACAGTTTCTGCTTCCAAAACTCACAGGTCAAGGAGAAGAGATCCCACAAAGTCGTCACTGCTGAGAAGAAGGAAACAGTAAGCAAATTAAAGAGCAAGGAGTTTGTTGTGGGGTATTCCCCAGAGAAGACTGCGCCTACACAGGGTTAAGCCAATAGAAAGTCTTGATTAGCTGGCCAGCAACTACGCTGGATGTTCAGGATCCCAGGGTAGTACTGACCCTTTTTCAGGGTGAATTTTTAAGCACAAAAACCATGTTCTGTGTTGACACACTTCAGTTAACAGTTAACCAGAATTGGAACTATAGAAGCTAAAAATCAAGGTTAGTACATTTTGAGAATTTCCAAGAACTATATGCATTTTGATGGAGTAGACCTTTTTCTAGCTTTGGCAGGTTGTGCTGTTTAAATGCTAAGTTTTACAGCCTGAATGGCATTTCCATCATGGAGTCAGTTGTGCTAAGGTCTCAGGGTCTACTAAGCTCTGGGGCTCTGTTCCAGTATGGCCAACCTCAGGTGTAAAATAACTTGATCTGCCTGGGGTGAAGGCAGCCTACATGGGGAGGAAGGGATAAACTTGAGTAGGACATAAAGGAGTATCTGACCGCATTTGTATAGAGAACAGCGTTCTCTGTTCACCTTCAGATGGAGTGGATATCTGTCAGCACCATTGCTAGAATTTGGCAAGTACCAGCATACATGAGTTTCTTGCTGACTGTACACTTATTAGTAAACATATAGATTACTAAGGAAAATGTTCCTTGACTTGCACAAGCCTTAATGAATCTGTCTTGATATCATTTCTAGGCCAGTTTTATATTTTTATTCAGCTGTGATTGGAATTGTTTTAAAGTAACATTAAAATATCTATTAAAGAGAGATTAATAAACAATGTTAATTCTTATCTTGAAAGACAGGCTACCCCTCTCTCTATATACACTTTTAAACCTCCCTTTGTCACTATAAAAGATGTTAGCATTATCTAGAAATAGATGCACATGCATTAAGCTACCATAAAATTTATATGCACTTAAGGACACATTAGTTCGATCTAGTTGTATTTCTCTATAGTGCATTGGATATCTATATACATATGCATACATTATGGTATCATCCATCATGAGTTTCTGGCTTCTCAAAGGAAACAACCTATGAATTTTGTGATCAATGCAAAGACTAAAAATTTTGCATCTTTAAATCATATTCAATGTGTGGCCTGTGAATAAAATACTATAACTTAAAATATTGCCTTTAGTGTTTGCATAATTTCTTTAATTATTATTATTGCACAAAACTATACATTCATTTTCTGAAGCTAATTACTATAAATCTGATGAATAAAATATTTTCTTCTTTGGGCTTTCAAGTCATAGGGAGGTGGCATTATTATTTTTGTTTATTTATTTATTTTGCCTGAAGATGAGATTACTCAAAGTGTATAATATTTCCAGAATGGATGCTGTAGTTCTGGTGAGAAGCCCCTGTGTCTTGTTTACAATGAGGCCACAAGAGAAAATGATTGTAGCAGGAAGTTGTGGTTTGGGTTTTAAAGTGCCTTTACTGTGAGACAGCACAGGAGGAATGCGCCATTAAAAGAGTTTGTATGTGATTTGTATTTTTTGATGTTTCAAAACAGCAATCCATTATCTGAGGTTAAGTCAGTCAGTCTGTTCCACAGTATATCCTGAAAACAAATGGCTTCTTTCTGGTCCTAACAACCATTTGACATTGTGATAGGTAAGTCCTAAGGACAGTTTTCCATCACTATGACCTTGGTACTCCTTTGCTCCCCTAACAGCACATGGGAATTAAAAAGTGCAAGGACAGTATTATGGTGCCCTCTATCTAGACTGTTCTTATGTTCTTAGAGCCTTATTCAAATACACAGTGGCAATATAGGAAGGGATTTTATTCAGAGACAGTGAACCTGCAGCTCAGATATGCAGCAAGAGAACTGGCAGTTCTGAGTAACATTTACTCAGGAGCCCCTTGTCACTACCAAGGGCTTCCTTTTGTGGGTCCAGTGGTTGTTAGAGGTGAAATGTAAATGGCCTTTTGTTTTGATTGATAGGTTTGAGCTACTTACATGTTATGTCAGTGCAGTGTATCCTTTCCCATGGTTCATCTGATTTGGTCAATTATGGACCAGTGTAAGATGGTATCCTAGGTAGCTTCAGCCGCTGTGACAAACAGTGACCAAAAGAAATGTGGGGAGGAGAGAACTTATTTCAGCTTATACTTTGTAGTCCATTATGAGTAGAAGCCAAGGCAGAAACTTCTTCTAGTTCCAGGGTATGTCTGGCCACAAAAGTAGAGTGACTAAAGGCTGCTAAGGAGCTATAGGTTAGAGAGAGAGCTGGTTGTTTTGTTTGGAGAGGGGTGTGCACACAACTCTGTGCAGGTGGGTCCTAGATTGCTAAGTGCTTTGTGGGAAAAGGGTCCTGTTCACAATTCGGGCCAAGTCATGTTCCTGGTTTCTAAATTATCTCTAGGTTTGCCTGCCTCAAAAGTGAATTAATTAAAAAGATGATCAAAGACACTGGTTCAGTATTGAAAGGTGAGCAGGTATTCTAATTTTTCTATTTACTTTCTCATGAAATTACTAGAGAGCTTTTAACAATGGGAATGGAATTTGAAGTGAAGACATAAAACGGGAGTGTGACCAGCAACTGGCTTAAAACACAGAAGCAGACAATGTAAGTGTGCCATAGAAATGTAAGTGTGCCATAGAAATGATTGCTGGTGACAGGGATTGAATAAATGCAAGAGAAAAGTTCGAGTAAGTGTTCATGTGTCTAGCAACAGTGCTGTTTTCACAGGCTATGGCTTTCCACACCATGCCATGGATACTGCCCACGTGTTTTGCTGAAGGATTGTGAATTTCTGTAGAGATTATTGTAACTTTGACTACATGGAATAGAAAAGCCCGTGTGGTTGGTACTATTCAGTTTCATAAGACAAGATCTGGAGACAGAGGTGGTGTTAAGCTTGCTCAATGATGACTTAGGAGCAGTTTTATTCCATTTATACAATACATCTTGTATTTTCTCGGTCAACATTTTGCCATTGGCTAAGGCTCCTTCCCTCACAGCCGCCATATGCCTTTAACTGCTCCCCCAACCTTGTTCTCTAGGACTACCTCCTGAGATCTCATTTTTGCCAGCATAGGTAAATTTTCTCCTTTAGGATTGCTAAGGTCTCCTCCTACTTCAGTGCCAGTGTTCTTTATGTCTTTCTCTTCTCATGTGTCAAATACCCTGGTGCCTGCATTTCTTGACTGTGTGTATGTGAGAGTGTTTAATTTTCCTGGTTTATTGGCCTACATTAGGGGAGCAAATCTTCTAATAGCTCACTGAGCTAACACATGTAGGAAGCATTTTTTTGGGTGGGGAACTTTGAATAGTTGAAAAATATATAGCTTGATTGCATATTTGTTTAGTAGCTTGGCTTCTTAAATATTATAGTTTATAAGTAATTTCGCTCAGAATTCTGAAGGAATTATTCTTTAACCTCTCAGTTTTCAATATTAATGGAGAGACATTTGGAGCCATTTTGAATTTTTGATCTTTAATATGTAATATGTCTTTCTCTCCATAGATTCTTCATCCCTATCCCACTATAAATTTCATGCTGATGTGCCTTTTGGAGAGTGATATAACAAAAAACACCCCATATACTGGACAGTAATTTATCTCCTATAGTTCTAGAGGCTGGGGCACTTAAGATTGAGGTGCTAGGAGATTCATTATCTGGTACAAACTTTCTGATTCATAGAAAGTGTCTTTGTAACCTTATTTGTTGGAAGGAGAGAGCTATTTCATTGGGGTCTCATTGATAAAGATGCTACTATTCATGAGAACAAAGCTCTTATGACCCCTGAATCTTCCAAAGGCCTCTTATAATCATTGTTGGCGATTCGACATCAGCACATAGTTTTTGATGAAGGTATAAACATTAAGGTCACAGCAATACTTAAGTGGTCTTTTTGTTGTTTATGCTTTTGTCAATATGTGGATCAAGCCCAGACTCATGTGTTTCAATGATTTTTATTAATTTGTTTGGCTCTCAATACTTCTATTCGATCTGACAATTTATGACCTCAACTACTTGGATTTAAAAAAGGTCTCTCATGACCTTTTCTCCTATGCTTTTTCTTGTAAAGAAAATTTCTTGTAAAGAAATTTTATAATTCAAATGTTCATGCTTTGTTGTTTTACTCTTCAACTGTCTGTGCCCACTTTTTTTTTCTTTTGCTTCTGTTATTATGTTCAATTTTAGGAAAAGTTCTTGATTTATCTGTCCAATTTTTCCACTAAAAACGCTGATTTTGGGAGCTCTTTTTTCAACTCCTCTCCTCATAAGTAGCATTTTGCTTTGTGTAAAGGACGTATTCCAATATGGACTAGACTACATCTGTTCCAAGCCACTGATTTCACTGGTGCTTTTTTCTCCCGACATCACACCTATCTTCTCGGATTGTATGCTTGCTTGAGACTATTTCACTTTAAATCTTTCTTCAATAGTCTGATGCTCCTCTAGAGTCAAACCTTTGTAAACAGCCCCCAAGGTGTTTATTGGAAACGGTTCGAATATGATTGTGCCCTGTGAACTGTGAGCTCTACTGTCACTTGTGATCCACCAGGGTAGATTTCTTGGTGGAAACTGTTTGCATGTGATTGGGCCCCGTGAATAGAGGCATCACTTAATCTGTCACCTTTACTGAGAATCCATTTAAGTATTTCTTTTTAAGACTAAAGGTATTTTTTTCCTAGAATTTTTCCCACTATATTTACCCTCCCATCTCACTGGCCAGGAAGAGATTATTTGCTAATGCTTAGACCAGTCATTGGCAGTTAGAATAAGGTTATTTTAATTAGCTTGAACACTATCTCACTGGTTCTTGGCAGTAAAGAAGAGTCTCTTTACTGGGAACATAGCGTGCAGAGGATGAGCAAGTAGAGAATGAGATTTGAAATGCTGAACAATGGATATAGTATGGGCATCTACCAGCCAAGGCATACATATTAACAAAATAGAGCATAGAAAATGGTCTGAGTAGCCAAGTGAGATCTGATTCTCCCAGAAGATGGAAAGAATGGGCCACCAAAGATGGCTGCCAAAGTCCTGGTTCTTAGCACCTAAAGGGTAACTATAAAGAAGGAAACATAAAACTACATTGGAAAGTGGAACAAATCACACCATAAGGATCACAGAAACCTTGAAATTGTCACTCAGAATACAATTACTTTGTTTAATAAGTCCTTTTTGTAGAGTAATCTGCCTATTAGAACTAAAGTTCATTACAGCTACAGATCATACAAATTACAGAGTGAAGCATACTTTTCAGTTCTGGCATAAGAGAAGTCTTTAGGGAAAATACCCAAAAACAAACAAAACGAAACAAAACAAAACAAAACAAACAAACAAACAAAAAACCCGTAAGAATGAACTTTGAGGGAAAGATTCTGCCTCAGTGGTATTTGTAACTAATTGGCTCTGTCTCCTTTGCTGACTGGTGATGGATGGTGCCTGGCTCCACGGGCAGACTGGCTAGGATCAGACTGGGCTGGGGTCAGCTGGAAAGAACTCTATGTTCATTTTGCAGTGTCAATATGGCACTGTGGCCGGAGTGGCACTCAAGTCCCAGATTTCCTCTTTTTTTTTAGACCATTCCTATTTAGGCTGAGGCTCTATGGAATCACCTTAACTGGAGACTTCTAGGCTGCAAATTGACCTCAGACAAGGAGACAGCTCTGTTTTTGTGGGTGATAGTCCCAGTCCAGGAACAGTACCCTTGAGGAAGAATTGGCAGGGATTATGCCAAGTTCAGAGTCAGAAGGAGAAAGAAATTTTGTTGTACTTTATATGAGAGGTCGTCTCAGTAACTCTGAAATGTAAACTCAGTTTTTTTTTAAACATTTTTATTTCATGTACATTGTTGTTTTGCCTGCATATATATTTGTGTGCGGATGTGGGATTCCCTGGAACTAGAGTTACAGACAGTTGTGAGTTGCCATGTGGGTGCTGAGAATTGAACCTAGGTCCTCTGGAAGAGAAGTCTGTACTCTTTTTATTTTTTTTAAATTTAATTGGTTATTTTATTTATTTACATTTCAGATGTTATCCCCCTTCTCAGTGACTCTCCCTTTGTGCCCCCTCCAAAAAAAAAAAGATGACAACAACAAAGCAAAACAAGTCTAATTTTTTTTTTTTGGGGTTTAAGAAATATTTTATTTTTAACTTTATTGAACTTATAGATACAGAGGGTCAACTACATTTTAATTGTGTTGTTGCTTAAAAGATGATTCTTGAATTATTTCTCCCACAAGGTGATACTGTACACATATTTAGAGCTGTTCTTTCCATTGGTGTTCTCTATTGTGATCCCCTTTTGATTTGTCCTTCAGATATGTTTGAGGTTTGATCATTTAAAATCCTGATCCATTATCTCCTCAAATATTGCCTCCTCTTCAGACCCTATATAAGCCCCTTTTGGCATTTGCCCCTTTCTTGGGGCATCACACTAAGTGATAAAAGCCAGACATCAAAGAACAAGTACTACATAGACTGTCTTTTTTTTTTTTTTTTTTTTTTTTTAAAGCTTGATTCTTTGAGTTAAGTTTTATTATCTGGATATTAATATCAAAATGGGATTGTTATCTTACTGTTATGAGTTGAATAACATATCCAAATTACTCTTTTCACATGTATGGAAATTAAATGTAATAAGGATGAACTTGCTAGACTGTTCATATCTAAAAATCTCAGCCCTAGAGATTTTAGTTTATCAATCTAAGTTTCTTTATGGCCAAATAACAAAATCTGAGAAAGTTGTTATATTTACTTGAGATTGTTTAGGATTTCTGACTGATTTTACATTTTAATTTTTTGTTCCTAAGACCTGGTCTCCAAGGCCTATGAACTTGGATTAGATATTTGATAGTTTTTTTTATTTTATTTTATTTTATTTATTTTTTTTTTTATTTTTGATACTTTATTTACATTTCCGATGATTCCCCTTTTCTTTGGAAACCCCATGTCCCCTCCCCCTCCCCGCCTCTGTGAGGGAATTCCTCCTCCCACCTACCCGCCCACCCATTCCCATATTCCCACCTTGACATTCCCTTTTACTGGGGCCACTAGCACCCTCAGGCCCAAAGTCCTCTCCTTTC
>JAPYYD010003982.1:0-13563 GCA_028551405.1 Uromys caudimaculatus | reverse complement strand
CAAATGGATGGAACTTGAAAATATCATCCTGAGCGAGATAACTCAGTCACAAAAGAACAAACATGGTATGTACTCACTGATAAGTGGATATTAGCCCAAAAGTTCGGAATACCCAAGTTTCACTTTACAGTAACCGCTGGACTGAGAGTGAGGTCCCAGATGGAGGAGTTGGAGAAGGGACTGAAGGAGCTGAGGGAGTCTGCAGCCCCATGGAGGGAGCAACAGTGTCAATTAGCCTGACCCCCCCCCCCAGTCCTCCTGGAGGCTGGACCACCAACCAAAGAACACACATCGAGGGACCCATGGTTCGGACCACATATGTGGCAGAGGAGGGACTTGTTGGCCATCAGGGGAAGGAGAGTCCCCAGTAAAGGGGAATGTCAAGGTGGGAATACGGGAGTGAGTGGGCGGGTGGGTGGGAGGTGGAATACCCTCATAGAGGTAGGGAGGAAGAGGGGATAGGAGGTTTCCAAAGAGGAGACCTAGAAAAGGGGAAGCATTGGAAATGTAAATAAAGTATCAAAAAATAATAAATAAAAAGAAGAAAGAAAGAAAAGAAAAAGAAACTAGTAAGATAAAAAAAAAAAAAAAAAAAAAACAACTTGGAAATGTTTGAAGGTCCTGGTTGATGGAGGTAGCTTAAAGGGTATTTAATAACAGAAGATTGATTGGGAAAAGAACTTTTGCATAAACTGAAATCCACCATTACCTTCTCTGATGATGAGACACAGACTTACATATATCCAGCAAAATTTTGGTGTCTCACCCTCTGTCAGAAACAGATGCCCCAGGGCTGGCCCAACACCAAGCGCCTGTAATTGTTCAACTAACCAGTTCAGCTACCTCTATCCAGATTAAACAATATGCAATGACCCTGGGAACAAATGGGGAATTACAGTTCATATTGCCTGGCTTGCAGAGACAGGCATCCTCGTGTCCTGCCAGTCATCCTGGAATATGCCTCTCTGCCTGTGAAGAAACATGAGACCTTGGATCCTCAAGAGTTTGATTCTTGCAGAGAAACATGAACATTGTTTTGGACCTGAAAGATGCATTCTTCAGCCTCCCCTTGGCAGAGGCAAGTCAACCCATCTCTTTTTTGTTTGTTTGTTTGTTTGTTTGTTTGTTTGTTTGTTTGTTTTCGAGACAGGGTTTCTCTATGTAGCCCTGGCTGTCCTGGAACTCACTCTTGTAGACCAGGCTGGCCTCGAACTCAGAAATCCACGTGCCTCTGCTTCCCAAGTGCTGGAATTAAAGGTGTGCCATCTTTAGTCTTAAATGGACAGACCCAGTGGGAGGCTTCAGCAGGCAACATACCTGGAACAGGTTGCCCCAAGATTTGAAGACACTAAATGCAGACTCCTGGTCTGAGAAAATTCATCCTAAAAGGGCCACTGAGTGACTGTTGCAAGACTTACAGACCCTAGGCTACAAAATGTTGGCTAAGAAAGCCCAACTTTTGTAAAAGATTGGAATTGCCCAAGAGAACTATTTCTAAACAGGTCCGCACCCCCTTTCCTTATTAACCTTTCCTTCCCACTACTTCTGGTGGGTGGTGGATTAGAAGGGAGGTTAAAGCATTTAAGAAACCTTATTAAAGTAGGTTTTAAAAAATCTAAGCCTACAAGTGGCTCCCAATGCATGGCTCAGGCATTATAGGTAACTCTGCTTCCAATGTACTAGAGGGAAAGGTAGGTTTTGATGGGTTAGCAATGTTATTTGAGGAAGTTGCCAAGATAGCAGCAGCTGCTGCTCAGTGGTCTTCTTGCCTTGCTCCCAGAGGAAGCTTTTTGGTTTTGCTTCATAGTTTTCATGTATTCTATTCTGGAAAAGTTTATGGGAAAAGCTGGCAATTCTCATCTGTTAGAGAGTTTGCAGAAAGAGTTGGAAGTGCTTGGAAAGCAAAAATGGCCAGAGGGAGGAGAACAACAGGGTTCAGGTTTGACGTCTGGGACTGGGAATTTACCACACAATGAAAGTGGGAAAGCAAACTGTGGTGGAAGGCAAACTGCCACCCCACCATGCTCCATGTACTTTCACTGCCATGTGCCCAGGGCACCTCAGGGAGACAGGGTGAGGAAGAGCAGGAACGCAGTAGAGTCAACAGATTCTGTCAAGTGCACCACCAGAGGATTTGCTTGGGGTTACACAGGCACCTTCACCTTTCTCAGTCTTAGTCCAGCATGTGCCTGCTAACAATGGTGGGCATGCTTATAATGACTTGGCCTGGTGTCAGATAGAAATGCTAGATCTAAAGCATGTCAAAGAGTCTATTGTGTTGTATGGCTTGTATTCTCCATTTTTTTTTTTAAAGAAATGCTAAATAACTGAGCTAAGCAACAAAGGATTATCCCCCCAAGATTGGAATGGATTGGGGTCAGCTGTACTAGAAACTGGACAACAATTACAATGGTTGGCCTTGTGGATGCACAAAGCCACAAAAATAGAACAATGTCAGTTAGCAAGGGGGTTAAATGTCACTAAAGACCAGCTGCTTGGTGAAGGACATTATGCTGATGTATAAGAGCAAATCAAGTCTGATGATGTTGTTATTGAACAATGTTGTGTTGCAGTTTTAAGACCTTGGGATACGATTGAGGAGCCTGGGGGGAAAAAAACCTCATTTACTAAGATAATACAGGGTTCTGCAGAAGCCTTTAATGACTTCTTACAGAGATTGGGTTCAGGTCATATCATATACTGAAGCCATATATGAGCCATATCATATACTGAAACTAGACAGTCATTGATAGAAATATTGGCATTTAAAAAATTTTTTTAAATAAAATAAAAATAAATTGGCATTTGAAAATGCAAATAACTGAATGTAAGAGAGCAATAAGACCATTGAAAGCAGGAGGAACCATGATAGATAAATGGATAAAAGAGACAACTGGTATTGGTTCTCAAAGCAATATCATAGGCCAAATCATAGCTAGAAATTTCAGGGATCAAAATGCTCAATGCTTTAATTGTAGTGAGTTTGGTCATTTCCAAAGAAATTGTAAGGCTAAAAGATTTAGAGATCAAAATAGCAGATACATTGACTCTAGAGAATATGGTATTCATAGAAGAGATCAAGCAAGTCGTGGTCGCTATGAGTCACAAAGGCTTCCAGGGTATTGTAGCTGCTGTGCAAAGGGCAAACATTGGTCTAAGGATTGTCGGTCCAAGAGAGACATATGAGATAACCTCTTGCCACCAGGAAACAAACCGATGGGCCTGTCAGCTCGAGGCCCTGCAGCAAACAATATGAGCCATTTTCCTTCAGTCAGTCAGGTAGTACCAAGTGGTCAAAAAAACCCAAAATGGAGTATTTCTGATCTTATACATGCTACTGAAGGAAGTGCAGCTTTGGAGCTGGCCATAGACAATCCCTCTAACATTATCCCCCAAAATTGAATGTTACAAGTTAGCCACTGGTATTTATGGTTTACCACTGGTTTACCCTCAGGGACAGTGGGAATATTCTTGGGAAGAAATGGGTTAACTTCTCAAGGATTTATTGTACATCCAGATATAGTAGATGGAAATAGCAAGAAAGAAATAAAAATCATGGCAAATGTAAAAAAAGAGATGCAAATTGATGCAGGGGACAGAATTGTTCAACTGTTGTTTCTTTACATCAAGGGCAAAGCCACTCCAGTAGAAAGGACAGGGGCATTTGGGAGTACTGGAAAATATGTGTTCTAGCAAACAGTGGTTAATGATCAGAGACCCAAATTAATAGTACAAATGAATGGTGTTGACATAGAAGCTTTGGTGGATACCGGGGATGATCTTAGTATACTTTCCCAAAACTCTTGGAATCCAGATTGGCCGCCACTTCAGAAGGTTTACACACAATTTATAGGAATTAGTAAATTATCATGTTTAAGACAAAATGTCTGATAGATTACCTGTGTAGGACCAGAAGGGCAAACAGGGAAGTTGAGATCTTATGTGGCTGACATACCCATAAACTTATGTGGAAGGGCTCTTTTACAACAGTGGGGTACTCAAATTAATGAGGAAATCAGAGGTGATATGGTAGATGTTCCTGGGGAAGGTACTGATGCAGGTGATCAAGAACTACCACAAGCAGTGCCCATTGTCCAAATGCAGGACATCGTAGGGATTGAGTTTACAAATTTATAAAAGAAGCCACTGTTGACATACCAAGAGTC
This sequence comes from Uromys caudimaculatus, assembly GCA_028551405.1. Classification (NCBI taxonomy): domain Eukaryota; kingdom Metazoa; phylum Chordata; class Mammalia; order Rodentia; family Muridae; genus Uromys; species Uromys caudimaculatus. The sequence goes on along the minus strand of JAPYYD010003982.1, from coordinate 9,397 downwards.
TTGCCCCTAAAATGGCTATTAATCCAGCCTATCTGGCAAGAGCAGTGGCCCATAACAAAGGAAAATTGCAGGCACTTGAACAACTGGTACAAAAACAGCTGGAGGCTCAACATGTAGAAGAGTCTACCAGCCCTTGGAATTCCTTCCTCTGTGTTTGTTGTAAAAATGAAATCAGGAAAATGGGGGATGATAACAGATTTAAGAGCAGTTAATAAGGTAATTCAACCAGTGGGTCCTTTACGGGCTGGACTTTCTTTACTGTTTTTGTTACCAAAATCATGCCCTATAATAATAATTAATTTGAAAATTTGTTTTTTCTCAGTTCCCTTGCATGAGAAAGATAAGGAAAGGCTTGCTTTCTCAGTACCTAATCTGAACCATAGTCATCCACTATAGAGATACCACTGAAAGGTACTTCCACAGAGAATGTTAAATAGTCCAACTTTATGTCAGTATTTTGTGCAACAACCATTAGAAATAATTCGTAAGCAGTTCCCTTGATCTGTCATTTATCATTATATGGATGACATTTTGTTGGCTGATTCTGACAAAGATGTTTTAGAGAATATGTTAAAAGTAACACAAAGAATTTTGCCAAGCTGGGGGTTATAGATTGGTCCAGAAAAAATACAAAGAGGAGATTCACTTAGTTATTTGGGTTATAAAATCAGTCAACAAAAATATTCGACCACAAAAGATACAGATGCATAGGGATCAATTGCAAACTCTTAAAGATTTTTAAAAATTAATATGGGAGATATTAACTGACTAAGGTCTACAACTGGATTACGTTGTAGTATGAGTTAAGCAATTTGTTTCAAACATTCCAAGGAGATTCAAAAATTTAAACAGTCCAAAATGTCTAACAGCTGAAGCAAAAAAAAAAAAAGTTAATTATTGTAGAACAAAGACTGCAAGATGTATATGTGGATTAAATTGATCCTAAACTTGATTGCATTTTGGACATTGGCCTTCAACTCATTCTCCTACTGGGCTCATTATGCAAAGGGAAGATAGTATTATCAAATGGATTTTCTTAGCTCATAAACAAAGTAAAAAATTGAAGACATACAGAAAAGATTTTTAAATTAAATATAAAAGGTAGAATAAGATTATGTCAATTTTCAGGAACAGATCCAGCCAAAATTGTAGTACCTCTTACAAATACTGAGATTATGTCATTATGAGTGACAAATGAAGATTGAAAAAGAGCTTGTAGTAACTACTTGGGTGAAATTAATAACAAATATCCAAAAAGCAAACATATACAGCTTATAAGAAGATCTAATTGGATTCTTCCACATATAATAAAGAGAACACCAATTCCAGAGGTACCAACTTTTCTTTTCCTTGGTTTTTTGAGATAGGGTTCTCTGCGTAGCCCTAGCTGTCCTGGAACTCACTCTGTAGACCAGGCTGGCCTTGAACTCAGAAATCCACCTGCCTCTGCCTCCTGAGTGCTGGGATTAAAGACGTGCGCCACCACTGCCTGGAAGCACCAACATTTTATACTGGTGCAAATAAGATGGAGATGGCATGTTATAAGTCAGTTAAAATAAGCAAGGTGATCAAAAGTCCATATACATCCGTTCAGAAATCATAATTGTATGCAATCCTTATGGATTAGATTATCCTGAATCTCTTAACATAATTAGTCTTTATGTGCAGAAAGAGTTGTTTCACATATAGAGACTGCTGATTTTGTGCCTGATAACTCAGAATCAACTGTTATATGATTGCCATCGATAGCAACAAGCCATCAGAAGTAGAAACTATCTAATATATATTACTCATATTCAGTCCCGTACAGGTTTGCCTGGTCCATCAGCTCAAGGAAATGAGGAAACTGATAAATTACTAATAGGAAATGTGCTTGAAGCCTCAAAATTTCATAAGAAACATCATGTTAATGGGAAAAGTTTAATTTTTTCCATCACTTGGAGACGAGCCAAAGAAATAATAAAAAATATCCAATACATTCTCTCTACAACTGAACTCTGTTACCTACTAGTAGTAACCCTAGGGGTACCAAAAGAAATGACATCTGGTAGATGCATGTGTTCCATTTTGCAGAATTTGGAAAACAAAAGTTTATACACCATACCATTGACATGTACTCAGGGTTTCAACGGGCAACTGCTTTAAGTTCTGAAAAGGCTGATTGTGTAATTATACACTTATTGGAAATAATGACAGTTATATGGATACTTGCAAAAATTAAAACTGACAATGATCCCACATATGTATCCAATAAGATGAAGCGATTCTTTGCATATTATAATATAAAGCATGTTACTGGTATACCATACAATCCCACAGAACAAGCAGTTATAGAAAGAGCCAATCATACCTTAAAGTAGATGCTTATTAAACAAAAATGAAGAGTAAAAACCCACAGGGACAGACTAAATAATGCTTCATTAACCCTGAATTTTCTTAATGTTGGTAAAAAAAGGAACAACAGCAGCCGAGAAACACTTGGTTATGGAAAAAACTGAGGAATTAAGCCAACCAATATACTATAAGGATGTGTTGGCATTAGAATAGAAACCTGCAATAGTTTAAAGACAGGGAAGTGGTTATGATTATGTATCTAGAGGGAATGAAAAAATATAGTTACCAATAAAACTTACAAAGATTAGATAGGACCAGGGAAAACATCTTATCACCTGGGACATGGATGTCTGCACAAAGCAAGTAGCCCAGGCAATTCACAGACTATCTCAGTTACTGACTTCTCCAAAATATGCATGCAAATCAACTTCAAAAGGGCTAGCCCAAATGATTGATCACACAAAGACTGGACAATACATAGACTGAACAGACCACACAAATCTGGACAACACATAGACTAGATAGACAAGTCAACACAGAGACTGGATAAACACAAAGACTAGAAAACAAATGCTACACCTAGCTTTTTTCATATTAACCATTTTCCCCTTGATCCCCAGACCAATTCCTCACCCCAAATCAGCACAAAGCAATTATAAGAAGACTGTAATTCCGATCCCTTAAATTGGGATGGATAGTTTTGGTCCTTTGATGTGTTATGGTTGTTATCATTTAGGATAGTATGTTGTTTTGTGTAATTATTATATATGGATATGAACTAATGTTTTTTTGTTTAATGATGGTATATTAATAGAAATTTAAGGTTGTTTTGTTTAGTGATGGTCTATTGATAGAAACTTAAGGTTGCTTTGTTTAATTATTGTATATTGATAGAAATTTAAAGTTGTTTTGTTTAATTATTGCATATTGATAGAAATGTAAAGTTGTTTTGTTTGAAGTATTATATATTGATATAAATTAAAGGTAGACTATTTGACTATCTTATATATAAACTATTTATTTAAGGTGTGAAGGTTCTTGTTATGTGGTTCTTATAATTGCTTCTTTTGTGTGTAGATTGTCAATGTTAGAGAAAAAGACAATTTTTAAACAGAAAGGAGGATATGAAGTGGAAATCCCTGGTTTCTTTGGAGACTCAATTGTATCATGTGATGTTTTTTCTGGAGACTGTCTTATGAGAGGATGTTTTGCTGAGAACAGACTTGTGGTGTTTTTCTGGAAGCTGCCTGAGAAAAGGGCCTGTGGTGTTTTGCTGGAGTGGACACTTGAGAGGACACATGATGTTTGGAAAGGTTATAAGCATAACTCAACAGACAGTGGACACCGCTGTGTGGCATTGGTTCACCTTACCACTCTTCACTGGTCTTCCTTGGGCTTTGCTGACACTGGTCTTCACTGTCAACACTGTGGCATTGGTTCACCTTGCCACTCTTCGCTGGTCTTCCTTGGGCTTTGCTGACACTGGTCTTCACTGTCAACACTGTGGCATTGGTTGGCCTTGCCTTCTTCACTGACCACCACTTGTCCTGACTTTGTAGAGAGAAATGCACCAAAGAACTTCTCATGATACTCCAGCATGGGCCAATTGGCAGAGCCTTTCAGTTTCGTCCACACCGACCTTTCAGTGCTGGTCCATGAATGGTGTTTACATAGTGTTTACAAGTGGATACAAGGAGCTCCCACTGCTCATTCATGTGAACTGAACTTCTGATATCCTGAGGACGAAGATTAGATTTGCCCAAAATAATTATTTCTAAACAGATCCACACCCCCCTTTGCCCGACCTTTCATTCCCACTACATCTGGTGGGCTAGAAGGGAGGATAAAGCATTTGAGAATCCCTATTAAAGTAGGTTTTGAAAATCTAATCCTACCTAGAACTCTTCTCCACACTGATTGATCCAACCTGGCTTCTCTTAGCTTCTCGTTCCTTCTTATTCTCCAGCTTTTTTGGTTTTCACCCATGTCTACCTTGTTCTCTCTCTGCACCCTGTCTCTGTACAACTGTCCTGTGTCCTTCTTTTCTCTGTGTGCTGCTCTCTCTTAAGTAGTCTCTCTTTTCTCTCTGTTCTCATGAGAATCGGGCATATCTGATTCTGTCAAATCTTTCTCTGATTCATCACTTTGTCACTCAATTAGACATCACTTTCAAACATGGGTGCTTCCTTCTACAAACTAATTTTACCTTCTTTGTTTCAGATTTAAAGTGTGTACTAAGGGCATGTCTATATTCCAGCCAGAGTAATTAAAGGTGTGGCTGAGCCACACCAAAACTAGAAAAGGTTTTTTTCAGTAAATAACACAAGCTTGGGGTTCAGTGTGATCCAACATTCTGTAACAAGGCACTGAGCCATAATCTGGACTAAGACTAAACAAAAGCATTTGAGGCTTTAAGAAACAGCTCTGGGGGTTGGAGAGATGGCTCAGTGGTTAAGAGTACTGACTGCTCTTCCAAAGGTCCTGAGTTCAATTCGCAGCAACCACATGGTGGCTCACAACAATCTGTAATGGGATCTGATGCCCTCTTCTGGTGTGTCTGAAGACAGCAACATTGTACTCATACACATAAAATAATTTTTTTAAAAAATGAAAGAAAGAAGGGGGAGGGAGAGGGAGGGAGAGGGAGGGAGGGAGAGAGAGAAAAAAGAAAAGAAACAGTTCTGACTCCGGCTCCAGCCTTAGAAATTCCAAGCAAAAGGAATTTTAACCCAAACTTTGGGGCCATGAAAGTGATGAGTGGACCCTGTAGCCACGGGATGGTCTACCTGTCTAAGAGCTGTAGTAGCTACTGCTAGCTTTAATTTAAAAAAAAAAAAAAAAAGCAAACAAATTAACTCTGCATCAAGATCTTATACTCACAGCACCCCACAACACAGCTGAGGTCCTCTGACAAGCACCCAAATGCTCTAATGACTGTGTGACACAGTATAAGGCCTGACTCCTGGCCCACCCTCAGCCACTGTTGAGAAACCAGTCACCATCAGTCCTCTTGCCTGATGACTTGGGTGACTGTCACAGGTTGGAAGATGAAGCCAGACACACGGGAGCTGAATGCTTAATTTAACTAAAACAATTTGGGCCCGAGCTAGATACCTCAGCCCAGAAAGCAGAATTGCTTAATCTGACCCAGACTCTCAGATGGGGAAAAGAAAAGCCTACCACCATATACATGGACCATCAGTTGGTATGTTTTTACCATGATATCTTCTATAGAGAAAGAGGGCTTCTCGATGTTGAAAAATAAAAAGGGACATTAAAAAAAAAAAAATCTTGGCCTTTTTAGAGGGTATTTGGCTTCTCCTACAAATTGCTGTCCTCCACTACCAGGCTGCTGACCTGGCTGTCCAACAAAGGCCCTAAAACCAGAGGGGCCTATTTTGATATTTTGACAATAATCCATGACTCTGTGCTGCCTGAGACTTCATGGTAAAGAAGAAATGGACAACTCAATACCACAGGTTGGTGGAGGACACTAGAGGCAAAGACCATTCTCTCAGAAACAACTGGAAGGACTCTGTAACTAACCTTCACCAGGCTACTCACCTGGGATCCACAAAACTTTCTGAGTTGCTCAGAACAAGATATGTTATACCTAGATAGGACAACTTGGTGCAGAATGACTAAGCCAGATGACAGGTTTGTGCTCAAGTGAATCCAAAACAAAGAGCATTTACCCAGGACAGGTCTAAATGAGAGACCAACACCCAGGCAAACTCTGGACAAACTGATTTCATCAGGATTTGACCTGCTGGGGAAGAATATAAGTACTTGCTATTTTTACAGATATCTTTTCAAGTTAGGTAGAAGTATTCCCCACTCAGACTGAAACTGCTCAAATACTGGCTAAAAATCTCCTTCAGGAATTGATCCCCCGATTTGGCTGCCTCCTAGCAATGGGGTCTAACAATGACCTGGCTTTTATAGACAAAAATCTCTCAATTAACTGTTAAAACTTTAGAAATAGATTGAAAATGTCACTGTGCATATACACCTCAGAATTCTGGACAGGTGAAAAAGAATAATAAGACATTAAAAGAAAAGTTAACAAAACTCTCATACAAGTCTACCAAAGGATGAATAGGTCTCCTTCCTTTGCTTCAGTCTATCACACCCCATTTAGGGAGAGATTTACCCTCCCATGAGATTACATTTGGAGGGCCTCCCCAACTGCTTCTGGAGGCTCAGAGATGCGGGACCGTGAAAGGCAATCTGTTTTCTGGTAGAGCCAACATTCAAACCCATGGGCCCAATAGGAAGTAAAAATCCTTTAAGGAACAATGACAGGTGTTTACCAGGCTCCTAGAAATGGCTCCTGACATGTGGCTGCATCTCTCCATAGGTGTGTGAAGCGCCCCTCAAGCCCCTCCTCAGGTAGAGGCGTGGTCACATAGCCTCAAGACATCCCTATGCTAATGAGGCACCTAGAGGCTTAGCCACGCCCCTTCCCAGTTACTATTTCAACCTCACCCCTCCCTGAGGTCACCGGGAATGGTCTCATCCACGCCACTCTCCACAATGATAATAAATGCTCTGAAACCCTGGACTGTCTCTCTACATTCACCTTGGGAAACAATGGAACCGGCCTTCGCCTAAAAGAGCATCATCTAGCCTCCTGGCAAGGCCGTCTAGTGTTCTCAGGCACGGCAGACATCCACCCAAGCCAATGCAGCTAGCTAGCGCACAAGCCGCCAACCCGGTCCTGCAGCGGGGACCCCAGCCCCGCTCTTTCTCTTCTCGGCCCCACACGCGGGCCTCCCACTTCATTCCCAGCTCTTCCACAGCATCCAGATGCACGATACCCAGAGCCTGGGAACCCCACGAAGCCGGCTACAGCGCATCCCCTGGAACCACGGCTGCCTCCTCCACCCCCGGGCTGTGTCTCTGCAGAGACTTCTCACAGCCTGACAAGCCTGGCAGCCGGTGGGGGTGTGCACGGTCAACTGCCTCCGCATATCTGCCACTCCCAGGGGCCACGAGCGCCCAGGCAGACGCACAGCAGTTCTTCAGCAGTTCACAGAACTAACTCTGTGTGTGTGTGTGTGTGTGTGTGTGTGTGTGTGTGTGTGTGTGTGTGTGTATTGGTGTTTTGCCTGTATGTGTATGTGTTGGATCTCCCTGGAACTGGAGTTATAGACAGTTGTGAGCTGCCATGTGGGTACTGGGAATTGAACTTGGGTCTTCTGGAAAAGTAGCCAGTGCTCCTCACTACTGAGCCATCTCTCCAACCCCCTTGACAGAACTCTCTAAGCATTCCTTTCTCAAGTCACTACAGGCACTCCTATCCTCTATAAAGTCTTCTCACTGGACTGAGAGACCCAGCCGACCCCTAGTCCACCACTAGTTTCCCCTGGCTCTATCTGCACCAGGTAGGTGGCCACTGGGGCCCTGAAACTGACTCAGAAAGGACTCTACACAGTGATTCTTTCTACTCCTGTGGCAATGAAGGTAGCTCGCATTACACCATAGAGCCACCACACGCAGGTGAAGCAAGTGGAAGCCACAGATGCTGAACCCACTGAAAGTAAGGTTTCACTAGGTCCCAGGCCTCTCTGCTACCTGCCCCTCTACCACCTCCTGGGACTTATGTCTGGTCCGAATAAAGGGTTATGATCCAACCCCCTCCACCCTCAGGCCTGGACTGGAAACTGAGAAAGACAATACAGGGAAGGTATTGACTAGTGTGACTACAGACCAGCAACCCATATTCCCTCTTGAACTTTACTGGTTGATGCCCTCTTTGTCTGGTTGTATGGGGAAAAAGAAAGGTGTGGGGATATATCTTTTGAGACGGGAACACAAAGTTTACAGTTCTATACATGTCCTATGGCTGGACCCCCTGATTGCCAAAAACAAGGGAGTTTCCATTTCAAAAACTGGGGTTGACAGGAACTTCCGGTGGTGGCCGGGGACCTCAGCTTGGGCCACAGGGCTCCATAGCAAATTAGCGCCGGGACAAAGATACCCTCCCAGCAGCTTGGAAAAGCCGGGAGTAGGCCCAAGACAAGCTCCACAGCTCACCAGGAACTGCTCTGAACCTGGGAGACACAGGGACTGAGGTAGGCGGGTATAGAAAACCCCTGGATCCCAACAGTGGGCGGCTGAGGCATGAGACGTCTGCCTGGGCCTCCAGGAGTCCATAGCCAATGAGCACTGGAAAAAGCTACCCTCCCAGGAGCTTGGGAAAGCCGTGAGTGGGATAAAGGGAGCAACACCTCTCACCCGGACCCGCCCGGATCCGCCGGGACCCAGCGCCTGAGAAGCCAGGGAACACAAAATCTCTGAACCTTCAGGTTCCCACCTGTGGGTGGAGACCTCTGCCTGGGCCAGCAGGGGCCTGTGCGTGGGGACCCCAGACCGGGCCACAAGTCTCCAGGAGAGAGTGGGTATCCCAGGAGTGCTGACACACCTTTGAGCACAGGCAAAACCACCACTTCTGCTCAAACCCATTAGACCAAGAGGGACCCTTGCAGAGCCATCAGGGCATAGGAACCAAGGGACAGCTGGGGACAAGATCTTGCCGATTTCCTTCTGCACCCCAGAGCAGACCTGGTGCCATGGCTCTCCAGGCCCAAACACCACTCAGGGAGAGCTGGTCTTCAAGGAGTACTGACACAGAGGCGTGCAGGAGGGGCAAGCCACAACCGGACAGAGTAAGATCAGCTAACATCAGAGTCAACAAGATGGCAAAAGGCAAGGGTAAGAACATAAAGAACAGAAACCAAGAGTACTTGGCATCATCAGAACCCAGCTCTCCCACCACAGCAAGCCCTGGATACCCCAACACACCAGAAAAGCAAGACTCAGATTTAAAATCATTTTTCATGATGATGATAGAAGACTTTAAGAAAGAAATGAATAACACCCTTAAAGAAATACAAGAGAACAGTGATAAACAACGAGAAGCCTTTCAAGAGGAAATTCAAAAATCCATTAAAGAATTACAGGAAAACACAATCAAACAGGCAGAAGTGCAAGAAAACACAATCAAACAGGCAAAGGAAATGCATAAAACTATCCAGGAGATAAAAATAGAAATAGAAAC
>JAPYYD010003980.1:0-13566 GCA_028551405.1 Uromys caudimaculatus | reverse complement strand
AGGAATGGATACAGAAAATGTGGTACATATACACAATGGAGTACTACTCAGCTATTAAAAACAATGACTTCATGAAATTTGCAGGCAAATGGATGGAACTTGAAAATATCATCCTGAGTGAGGTAACTCAGTCACAAAAGAAGGAACATGGTATGTACTCACTGATAAGCGGATATTAGCCCAAAAGTTCAGAATGCCCAAGTTTCACTTTACAATAACCGCTGGACTGAGAGTGAAGTCCCAGATGGAGGAGTTGGAGAAAGGTCTGAAGGAGCTGAGGGAGGTTGCAGCCCCAAGGATGGAGCAACAGTGTCAATGGGCCTGATTCCACCACCACCCCTGGTCATCCTGGAGTTAGGACCACCAACCAAAGAATACACATCTATGGACCCATGGTTCGGACCACATATGTGGCAGAGGATGGCCTCGTTGGCCATCAGGGAGAGAGGAGAGGCCCTTGGGCCTGAGGGTGTCAGAGGCCCCAGTAAAGGGGAATGTCAAGGTGGGAATGTGGGAATGGGTGGGTGGGTGAGTGGGAGGTGGAATTCCGTCATAGAAGCGGGGAGGGGGAAGGGATAGAGGTTTTCCAAAGAGGAGATATTGGAAATGTAAATAAAGTATCAAAAAGAAAAGAAAAAAAAAGATAAAATTATTAGTATTTACATTGTAAGCCAAGAAGCAAATTACATCTCTATGAATGTACTGATTATGAAAAGGAATGAAGAGTAAAAAATCACTATTGAAATAATTTGCTGAAAATAAAGGTTTTATGAGAAATGAATAAATTGAGGCTCATAAAAAAATAAAAGAACAAATCAGAAAATGGAGGTCTGGCTGGTGAAATTTTAGAGGGAAGAATAAAGATTCTTATCAGAACCATTGCTATTTTGATTGTGAAATTCTGTGGTTTTGGTTAGCTGGGGCCGAAGAGTCCACTGTGATTAACAAGATACCAGAACTACCAAATTGAAAACTTTGCATTACTGGCACTATTGATGCTTGTTAGCTAGAGCTAAGATATTAGCAGTGATTAAGGAGAGACCAGCATCATTGAGGTGAAATCCTCTAGGAAGTGTTTTCTGAGCACAGAGGCTGCATTCCAGAGATAGCCAAGGTTGTACCTTGTGCTGTGGCTGGACTTGGTAATGTGTAAGAGTCACTCAGGCAGTACTGGTTTTGAAGGCATGAAGGTATCATGAAGAGCAGCTGAGGCTAGGCACTGTGAGAGGCCATGGATGGCCATTGGTGAAGGTGCAGCCTCAGGTGCAACTGATGCCCCAGGAGTGAAGGGGTCATGCACAGAAGTTGAGGCTTGGCACCATTAAGAGAGCCTATGAGAGTGTATTGGTGAAGCCTAGTTACAGGGGAAGACAGCAGTGTTTTGGAGATGCCAGTACAATGAGATGACCACCAAGAACAGCAGCAGCAGCAGGAGAGTACAGGCATCTGGAGTCTAGAAGACAAGGTGTGTGCTTATAAGAGCAGAGCTGAAGAAGTGACCCAAGCCCTTGGAGGAATCCAGAAGATTGTGAGTAGATCCCAGACATTGGACAGTTGGAGTTTTATTTTTCCTTTTGATTGTGACTGTGCCCTGATACTTTTCCCTCTTAAAGAAAGAAGGTATTATAGTGGAGTCCACAAATAAGAGACCTTAAATTTTTAAAAGACATTGAATTTTAATAGATATTGGATATTTTAAATGTATTGAACTTTTAATATGCAAGATTGGGGGACATTTAAAGTTATTTAGATCTTGAGGATGAATAGGAAGTAAAGGTCGAGGCTTAATGGTGATGTGTTTGTGTGTCAAGTTAACAAGGGGTCAAATGTACTGGTTGGTTTTGTGTGTCAACTTGAAACAAGCTGGAGTTATCACAGAGAAAGGGGTTTCAGTTGAGAAAATGCCTCCATGAGATCCAGCTGTAAGGCACTTTCTCAATTAGTGATCCAGGAGGGAGGGCCCCTTGAAGGTGATACCATCCCTAGGTTGGTAGTCTTGGGTTCTATAAGAGAGCAAGCTGAGCAATCCAGGAGAAGCAAGCCAGTAAGAAACATCCCTCCATGGCCTCTGCATCAGCTCCTGCTTCCTGAACTGCTTGAGTTCCAGTCCTGACTTCTCTGGTGATGAACAGCAATGTGGAAGAGTAAGTCGAATAAACCCATTCCTCCCCAGCTTCCTTCTTGGTCATGATGTTGTTCAGGAATAGAAACCCTGACTAAGATAATCTAGAATACCAAAAAAAAAAAAATCCAGGGTAGTGAATACTATTATCAACAATAAGAGAACTTCTGGGGTAATCACCATCCCTGACATCAAGCTGTACTACAGAGCAGTAGTGATAAAAACTGCATGGTATAGATACAGAGACAGGTAGGTAGATCAGTGGAATAGAACTGAAGACCCAGAAATGAACTCACACATGGTCACTTGATCTTTGACAAAGAAGCTAAAACCATCCAGTGGAAAAAGACAATATTTTCAACAAATGGTGCTGGTTCAACTGGTGGTCTGCAGGTAGAAGAATGCAAATTGATCCAATCTTATCTCCTTGTACAAAACTCAAGCCCAAGTAGATCAAGGACCTACAAATAAAACCAGATACACTGAATCTAATAGAAGAGAATTTGGGAAAGAACCTCAAACACGTTGACACATGGGAAATTTTCCTGAACAGAACACCAAAGGCTCATGCTCTAAGATCAAAAATTGACAAATGGGACATCATAAAATTTCACAGCTTCTGTAAGGCAAAGGACACTGTCAATAGGACAAAATGGCAACCCACAGATTGGGAAAAGATCTTTACCAACCCTACATCCAATAGACGGCTAATATCCAATAGATACAAAGAACTCAAGAAGTTAGACTCCAGAGAACCACATACCCCTATTTTTAAAATGGGGTAAAGAGCTGTAAAAAGACTTCTCAACTGAAGAATATTGAATAGCTGAGAATAGTTATCAGGGCAATGCAAATCAACACAACACAGAGATTCCACCTCAAAACAGTCAGAATGACTAAGATAAAAAACACAGATGACAGCAGATACTGGCAAGGATATGGAAAAGGAGGAACACTCCTACAAGGCTGGTGAGATTGCAAGCTGGTACAACCACTCTGGAAATCAGTCTGGCTGTTTCTCAGAAAATTGGACATAATACTACCTGAGGACCCAAACCACTCCTGGGCATATACCCAAAAGATGTTCCAACATATAACAGGGGCACATGCTCCACTGTGTTCATAGCAGCATTATTTATAATAGCCAGAAGCTAGAAACAACCTGGAATTCCCTCAACAGAGGAACAGATACAGAAAATGTGGTACATTTACACAATGGAGTACTACTCAGTCATTAAAAGAATGACTTCATGAATTTTGCAGGCAAATGGATGGAACTATAAAATAACATCCTGAGTGAGTAGCACAGTCACAAAAGAAGACACATGGTATATGAACACTGATAAGGGGATATTATGCAAAAAGCTGGGATCACCCACGATACAACTCACAGATCATATGAAACTCAAGAAAAAGGAAAATCAAAGTGTGGATGTTTCAGTCCTACTCAGAAGGGGGAAGTAAATAATCTTGGGAGGCAGAGGGAGAAAGGGATCTGGGAGTTAGAGAGGATGGGGAGGCAAAAGGGATGGCACGATCTGAAGCCAGAGGAGACAGGGGATAAATACAGAGAATCAGAAATTTGAACAGAGGTGCATAGCAGTGGGGGATGGGGAACTGGAGTTAGCCAGTAGTAGAAAGTCCCATTTGCTAGGAGAAAGAAACTGTGGAGGCCATATCCACTGGATTGGCTGGCCCCTGGTTGAATGAGGGGGCCACCCACCTCAAAAATATTAATCCAGAATTGCTCCTGTCAAAAGGAAATGCAGGGACAAAGAGAGAAGCAGAGACTGAAGAAAAGTCTATCCAGAGACTGCACTACATAGGGATCCATCCCATCTGCAGACACCAAACCCAGACACTATTGCTGATGCCAAGACGCACTTGCTGACAGGAGCCTGGCATAGCTGTCCCCTGAGAGGCTCTACCAGAACCTATTTAATACAGATGCAAATGCATGCGGCCAACCATTGGACTGAGCATGGGGACACCAATGGAGGAGTTACAGGAAGGACTGAAGGAGCTAAAGGCGTTTGCAACCCCATAGGAAGAACAACAGTATCAACCCACTAGATCCCCCAAACCTTCCAGTTATTAAATCACCAACTAAAGACTACATATTAGAGGGACCCAGCCACATATGTAGCAAAGGATTGCCTTATCTAGCATCAATGGGAGGGGAGCCCCTTGGTCCTGTGGAGGCTGGATGCCTCAGCATCGGTTAATGCTAGGGTGCTGAGGTGGGAGTGGGTAGGTGGGTGGGGAAGCACCCTCATAGAGGCAGGGGGAGGTGATAAGGGGTTTTCAGAGGGGAAACTGGGAAGGAGTATAACATTTGAAATGTAAATAAATAAAATAACCAATAAAAAATTAGAAAAAAGAATTGATAGATCGAACCTCATGAAACTGAAAAGCATCTGTAAGGCAAAGGACACAGTCAATAGGACAAATCAGCAACCTAACATCCTCACTAACCCCACATCCAATTAAGGGTTAATATCCAAAATACTGAAAGCATACCAAACACCAGAGTAGACAAAAATACTTTGGTCATTTTTATTATTACATTGGACTAACAATATTAAATATGGAATTACAATTTTTCTCAAAAATGCTAGTTTTGTATATGTTTTATTATGTAGTAGAGATCAAGTCTTGTTCTAATAATTCATGTTTTGTGGTTAGATGATTTTGATGCACTTTTTTTGTTTTTTTGTTTTGTTTTGTTTTTCAAGATGGTCCCTGGCTGTCTCTGAATTCACTCTGTAGACCAAGTTGGCCTCTAACTCACAGAGATTCACCTGCCTCCACCTCCCAAATGCTGTGATTAAAGGCATGCACTATCACTGACCAAAAAAACCACTTTTGTGATTTTTCTTCACAAGTTCAGTTTACAGTACGATATAATGATGGAGGAATAATAAAATTATCACCATCCTCTGAGGAATCACTGCAGGTGTCTGAGAGGGAAGCAAAGTGCGTAAAGAAATGAGAATGAAAACTTATTGACTTTGTCAAACTAGACCAGACTTTAGGGTGTGTCTACTGTACCCTCTACAATCTTCATCATTCTGAACTTGTATGAATTCCATTTGAGTTTGTGCTTTGTTCCTGCTCTGAATGGGGCTCACTGGTGCCCATGAAACACCTCTGGTGAAGCTGCCAATGCTTCTCATTTTACCAAAGGTAACATGACTCTTCTCCAGAAAGATAAAGAACCTGGAGATTTTAGTTAATACCTGTCAGTTTACTGAGAAGTCAGCTCAGGAACTTTGGAAATTTTGGGCACCCATTCCCTCCTGGAAGAAACAGGTTAGAGAGCACATAGGCTGGAAGGGTGGGGCTGATTAAGCCCCTGCTATCTCATTCCCTAAAGATGAATCAGTTTAAAAGTCACACTGTTCTGCCAATCACATTGTGCCTAATGGCTGCTGCTCTAAAACACATATAAAAGCTCACTGAACATGCTGTGTGTGGCTGTTCTCTCAAGCCTTGGTGTGCAGGACAACCCCAGCATGCTGGATCAATAAATTCCTCTTGCGTTTTGCATTGATCCCTGACTCCATGTGTTTACTCAGGGGATCTCCAGTAAGTTAAGGCTCCCCAGAGTCTTACATTTGGTGTGTTGTCCAGGAATCAACCCTCTGTGGGGACACACCAGAGAGCAGTGGATCATAGGAATGGCTCGTGCAGGAACTGCATTGTCTGTCTCACTGTTTGTCAGAGTCTGAGTCTGTAAGTTTGTTTGAACTTTCAGTTGGCTTGAAAGCTTCATGGGGGCTCAGGGAGACCACGGTGTTTGGGCAGTCAAATGCCATAGGCAGAAGTGCCATAATGTCACGACCATGGAGGGGGGGGGCTGGAGAATGCTTCAGGTCCCCCTGGAAGAAGTCTGGAAGGCTCCTCTCCTTCTAGAAAGAGCAAGTCTTGCTATAACCTGGTTTATCTGGCTCCTGCCGATGGCATTGCTGCCTGATTTATCTCAGTGCAACTAGAGCTGGCTGAGAAACTCTGTACTGTGTCCATGGAAGTGACAAACTGTCTGTGCCCATGGAAGAGGTGAACTGTGTGCTGGTTGTCTCTCTCTGTGTTCTTGAGCCTAGACACTCACCTGTGGCAGTTAAGCTGTTTGTGTGTTGTTTTCCTCTGTGTTTGTTGTTATCTCGTTCTGTATTCTTGGACTTAAACTGACTGACAACATTTTTTGGACATTGGACAGACTGAGCTACCCCATTAAACATCTTAGTTTACCACTGGAGGGAAGTTAGAGAAAGAAAAAATACTAGGAGGAGGAGAATCTAGTGGAAGACTCTCCTCCCCAACTCAAAGATAAAGGCCTTTCTTTCCCCCCAAGACCTGCCTCACAGGTTCTGGTCATCAGGAAGAAGGAAGTCCTAGAGGAGAGATTCGGACCTGAGAAGAAGTCAATCCTCCAAGACCCTTGAACAGCGGACCTGTTACTCCAAGACCCTCCTCCTTATATCCCCCTACCCTGGCCCCTATGGCCCTGCCAGCACCAGCACTGGTCCTGGGATCCTCAGTCCTTCTGGGACCAAGGCTGCTGTACCCCTCTTTAATGGAGTGAGGAGTGGGAGGAGATTCCCTCCCCCTTTCCAAGGGACCAATTAATCTCTTTGAGACTGTCTTATTTACTCATCAGCCCACATTGGATGATATCCAGCTACCCTTGAGAGTGCTCTTCACTACTGAAGAGCAAGAGAAGAAAATGCAGCAAGCTAGAAAGCATGGCCCCTCAGACACCATCTATTGACCAGGCTGTCAACCACAGAGGGCTTTCCCTGACTATGGCAGAAGATAAGGAGACCTAAAGGTCCAACACCAGACTCCATTGGCAGGTCCCAGGAGGGCCACATGACGACACACAAATCTGATCAAGGTACATTAGGTTGGGCAGGGATGAGTCACTAGCAGCCTTTCTAGAGCAGCTCATAGAGGCATTCCGCCAATATACACCCTAAGACCACTGCAAAAAGGAGAAGAAAGTTACTGGGACAAAGGATTTTTATAGATCAGGCTAGTAGAGATACCAGGAAAAAGCTTCAGAGGTTAGAAAGACAGGATAGGCCATTGAGGGAGTTAATGCAGGTTGCTGAGAAAATCTACCATAACAGGGAGACAGAGGAGAAGAAAGAGAAGAGAAAGAGAAAAATAGAAAAGTGACATGGAAGGGATCTACAGAGAGTCTTGACTCTCAGGTTAGAGGATAAATACAAGTTGTTTGAGACCTCAGCCAGGGCACCCCAGGACCGAAACTGGTGGCTGGAGGCCTTTCCCCAGGCCTGGGCTGAGATGGCAGGGATGGGAAAGGCCACCAACCAGCCCCACATCCATGTGGGGCTCAGAGTCGAAGCCTCCCCAGTGTCTGTGTGCTAATATCTGATGTCAAGGGAGGGCCAGGATGGAATCAGGCCCCACATTACCAGGCTCCTAAAACAAGTGATCCTGCAGAAGTGCCAATCAGCTTGGAATATTCTCCTTCTGCCTATGAAGAAACCTGGGACCCAAGACCAAGGACTGTCTAGAGGGGACTAAACGCCTCTTGTAGGAGCTGGGTAGATTGGGATACAGAGCCTCAGCCAAGAAGGCCCAAATCTGCCATAGAAAAGTAAGTTGTTTTGGTTACTTGCTAAAAGACTGCCAGCATTGGCTCACCAACACTCGAAGGGAGACTATCCTGCACATCACACCTCTGCAGAGCCCCAAGCAGGTACAGGGATTCCTGGGCATGGCTGTTTTCTGCCAGCTATGGATCCCATGGTTTGCTGAATTGGCTGCCCCTCCCCCCACTATCCCATGACTAAAAGCAAACAGCCCTTCCATTGGAGGAAGAAGAGCAACAGGCTTTTGACATGATTAAGCAGGCTTTGCCCAAGGTCCCTGCTCTAGGACTGCCTGATGCCAGTATACCTTTCCACCTTTATGTGGCTGAGAACAGGGCAATAGCCAAGGGGGTGATCACTCAATGGCTGGGCCTGTGGAATTGCCCAGTTGCCTATCTGTCAAAGAAATTGGACCCTGTCACTGCTGGGTGGCCTGCTTGCCTACAGATGGTAGAGGCAGTGGCACTTCTAGTTAAAGACACTGATAAATTGACTCTGGGACAGAACTTGACTGTGACATGCCTTGGAGATCATTGTTCGCCAGTTCCCTGGATCTATGGCTGACGATTGCCTGCATGACTCATTATCAGACTCTGTTGCTAAATTCAGATTGAGTGACCTTTACCTCACCAGTGGCCCTCAACCCAGCCAACTCTGTTACTTGACAGCAACCTCAACCTGCCAGCTCATGATTGCCAGCAGATTCTAGATGAGAACCAGGGATGAGGAAAGGACCTGTTAGATTGCCTGCTCCCAGATGCTGAGGCGACCTGGTTCACTGATGGCAGCAACTACCTGGTAGAGGCACAACACAAGGCAGGGGCCAGCATTGTGGATGGGGGCCAGGTGGTCTGGGCAGAACCGCATCCTCCGGAACCGCATCCACCGGGAACATCAGCCCAAAAGGCAGAGCTGATAGCTCTGACCAAAGCCTTGGAACTGGGGTCAGGCAAAAAGATCAACATCTACACGGATAGCAGGTATGCGTTTGCCACAACCCAAGTCCACAGGGCTATATGCCAAGAGAGAAGACTGCTCATACCAGAGGAAACAAACAGAAATCCTGGATCTCTTGGATGCCCTAATGAAGCCAGCAAATATGAGTATTATGCCCTCCCAGGACATCAGAAGGGGAGAAACTCAGTGGGCCGGGGCAATAACCAGGCAGATCAAGTGGCTTGAGAGGTGGCTATAAAGAATCCTATACTGATTATGGGCCTGGAGGAAACACCTGCTGGGAAAAGGGACTGGACTAAGAGATGGCCTCACTTAGAATATACTGAAGAAGAAAGGACTCAGCTTGCAAGCCACTACCAACTATTACCTAGAGAAGTGAGGGCAATAGCACCCACAAGAAAGAAAATTTTGCTCCCCAGAAAGCAAGCAAAAGACTTACTAGGCCAAATGCACAGATGGACTCAATTAGGAGATAAAAACTTGACCAAGCAGTTAAGGGACCTGGAGTATATATAATAGGACTCAGATGTTAGGCAAGAAAGATAGTAGAACACTGTAAGGTATGCTAGCAAGTGAATGTTTATGCAGCCAAGAATAAACAGAGCAATAGACCTAGGAGAGAACAGCCTAGAGTATATTGAGTGTTCGATTTTACAGAACTTAAGCCAGGAAAATATGACTACAAATACCTTCAGGTATTTGTAGATACTTTCTCTGGATGGGTAGAGGCATTCCCCACCTAGCAGGAAACAGCTGCCATGGTATCCAAGAAGACATTAGAGAAAATTTTCCCGAGGTTTGGAGTGCCCAAGGTAATTGGATTGGACAATGGCCCTGCTTTTGCCTCTCAGGTAAGCCAGGGATTGGCAAAAGTATTGGGGACAGATTGGAAACTTCATTGTGAGTTCCATCCCCAAAGCTCAGGATAGGTAGAGAGAATGAACAGAACCCAAAAAAGAGACCTTAACTAAATTGACCTTGGAGGCTGACTGGGACTGGGTAGTGCCCCTCCCCTTGGCCCTGTTTTGAGCCCGGAACATCCCCTACCAATTTAACCTGACCCCTTTTGAGATCCTGTGTGCTACCCCAACTCCCTTGGTGTTCACTGGAACTTCCCAGGAGGTATCCCACAACATGAGATTTGGCCCAAACTGTCTGCCTTAAATGCTCCAGGGATGACTGAGACCCCTCACCACTTCCAGACTAGATCTATGTAAAGAGGCATCAGGCACAGTTGCTGAAACCCCGATGAAAGGAACCCTTCCTGGAGCTGCTAGCTACTCCCACAGTCCTCAAGGTATTGTGGCCTGGGTGCACTTTTCCCATGTGAAACCTGTAGACACCCCGCTCCCAGGCGACCCCCACAGGACGGTACAGAAGATGGACAATCTGCTCAAGCTCAAGAACACTCGACCTTGATCATGACTGCCTGGTGGTACCTTAGGACAGCACTCACTGTCTCCCTTCTGTTGTGGTTGGGGGTGGCTGGGATAGCCATCAGGATCTTCACTTTGGTCTTACAAAGGGAAAATTGTGACAGTCTGAGGGCAGCCATTGATTTACATATAAAGAGAACAGAAGCTTCCATCAGTCATCATAAACAATCACTGACATTGTTATCAGAAGTAGTACTACAGAATAGGAGGAGATTAGACTTAACTTTTCCTCCAGCAAGGAGGGCTATGTGCTGCCTTAGCTGAAGAGTGCTGCTTTTATATAGACCATTCTGGGGTTGTTAAAGATTCAATGGCCAAGATGACAGTAGGGTTAGCCAAGCGAAAGAGAGAGAGCAGAGTCAGGGCTGGTTGAACTCTTGGTTTAAGTCCTACTCTTGGTTAACCTCATTATCTACCTTGTTAAGACCTTAATTGTTCTCCTGCTACTGTTGACTTTTGGCCCTTATGCTTTGAACCTCTTGGTTGCTTTTGTTAAGGAATACATAGGTACATTATAACTAATGATCTTAAAGCAGAAATACAAAGAACTAAATACAGAAGACCAGGAGTATGAGCTGCATAGCTATCAAAAATAGCTTCAGGATTGAAGCATGCACAAGAAAAAGGAGGGAATGAGAAGCCAGCTCGGGAAGGTTGGAAAATTTGGGCACCACTCCCCTCCTGGAAGAAACAGGTTAGAGAACACATAGACTGGAAGGGAGGGGCTGATTAAGCCCCTGCTACCTCATTCCCTAAAGACCAATCAGTTTAAAAGTCACACTGTTCTGCCATTCACAGTGTGCCTAATGGCTGCTGCTCTAAAAACGATATGAAAGCTCACTGAATGGGTAGCGCATGGCAGTTCTCTTCTACCTTGGTGTGCAGGATGACCCCACCATGCTGGATCAATTAATTCCTCTTGCATTTTGCATCGATCCCAGACTCCATGTGTTCACTCAGGGGTCTCCGGTAAGTTAAGGCTCCCCAGAGTCTTACGTTCCTATAGTTCAGTGATGAGAGACAGGATAAGAATAGAAATGGAGCCGGGCAGTGGTGGCACACGCCTTTAATCCCAGCACTTGGGAAGCAGAGACAGGTGGATTTCTGAGTTCGAGGCCAGCCTGGTCTACAGAGTGAGTTCAAGGACAGCCAGGGCTACACAGAGAAACCCTGTCTCGAAAAACCAAAAAAAAAAAAAGAATAGAAATGGAGCAGTCACTGCAGAAAGAATGATAATTGAATTAGCTTCAGACCACATGAGGGAGCTGACAACAAGCAGACAAATTCTAAATTCTGGATCGAATCTTTATCTCTAAACATGCTGGCTACATTTAAATTTTATAAAAAAGAAAAGATATCAAGCACATGAGAACAAAAACTTTGGAGTTGACTCACTTAATTGTTGAAGGACACTACACAGCATAGATCTAGGGGTAAGTTGCCTTATTCTAACCATAATATTCACTTATATATTAATTCTGTTGTTTATTTGTGTAAATGTTACTCTTTCTCCAAGGAAAACTTAAAAGATAACTTGCACAAGATTGAGAGTTAGAGATGGTAAGACAGCTCAGTGTTTAAGGTGGTGTGACTCAGAATCCATGTAAAAGTTGAAGGTCAACAGCCAACTTCACAATGTTGTCCTATTCTAGGTTTCAGCCTTGAACAAAAGGCTGAGGTGTCTATTTAACATATCAAAGCAGATACTGGCCTACAAGTTCTCTCTGTGTCTCAGATCCTACCAGCTATAGGGCCCTCCTGGCTGGCTAGCATACCCTGAACTCTCCAGCCCAGAGGGCTGGGCTGCCCCCATCTAACACACCATTTTGTTTACTTGCCCACCCCATTTTGCCTATTCTTTTGGGCTTCTTTGATGCTGCACCTGGATCCTCTCACTCCATCAATATCATATAGATAAAAATATGTACAAAAAAGAAGCATAACGAAAAGTGATAGATTTGTTATGTTTTATAATAAAACAACTAAAAGCAACCATATATGTTGTCCACAAATCTGCAGTTTTTGTAGGGATAATGCCATAATGTTTAGGGCCACAAATAAGGTGACTTTTATAGAGGGCATCTCTCTTTCCTTCCATAAGGCTTCTCAAGAGGGATGAATGTGGGTTCTTCTTAACAAACATTATGATCTCAAGACAGTTGGATTTTTTTTTTTTTTTTTTTTTTTTTTGCATAGCATCTCAGATTCAAGATGGAGTAAAAAACATTTAGGTGAAAGCTACAGGTCTTTCATGATCTAGCTCTAGGACTACACACTCGCTCTTCCTACCACATGCAGGGCCAGTCTGAGTACAATGTATAATGAGATTACTCACCATATAAATGCTAGTAGTTATAAGCAATGAAAAGTACAAGAATAACACTAAATCTACCGCCTTGAATAGAATCTAAACTTTATTCAAACTATATTAATTGTAGCAATTCTCTACTAGCTACCATTTGCTCGTATTTTTTATGTATTAGAGGCTATTTTAGGCTATATGTAGGTAATTCATTTTATTCTCACAGTATTCCTAGGAGATAGATATTGTTACTACCATCATTTTGGATGAGAAAACAAAGGCATAAAAGGTTCAATTACTTGGTTAAAATTAAGGGGCCAGGACAGAGCAGAACTAGGATTCATATTAAAATTTTTTCACCTGAGTGCAAATTCAATTTTTTCTTATCATTTAGTATCTTTAAAACATTTTAAAACAGCTCAGAAGAGCAACAAATGTAGCGCTTGGACCATGTGATGTTTAGTATGTACTCACAGAGTAATGGCTGACACATGGGAGAGTTTTGAGGTACTTTCTTATATTAATTGTGAATGAAAGCTAATATGTTTTAAAATAGCCAGATGAGTCAATAGACTTCATACACTTTCAACAAGTCTCTAAGAACGTTGTTTCTTGACCCAAACATTTGAAAATTTTTCCCTTATTTTTTTCTTTTTGGGGGGGTATGTGCAGGTATGTGTATTCATGGCCATTTTCATGTCTGTGTTTGTGTCTGTGCACCCACAGAGGCCAGAAAAGCTCATTGGATCCCTTGGATTTAGAGTTATAGGCAGTTGTGAGTTTCCTAATGGGCACTGGGAGCCAAACATAGGACCCTTTTAAAAGTAGGAAGTGGTCAATAGGACAAAACGGCAACCAACAGATTGGGAAAAGATCTTAACCAATCCTATGTCCGATAGAGGGCTAATATCCAATATATACAAAGAACACAAGAAGTTAGACTCTAAAAAACCAAATAACCCTATCAAAAAATGGGGAACAGAGCTAAGCAGAGAATTCTCAACTGAGGAAATTCGCAGGGCTGAGAAACACCTAAAGAAATGCTCAACTTCCCTAGTCATCAGGGAAATGCAAATCAAAACAAGTCTGAGATTCCACCTCACACCAGTCAGAATGGCCAAGATCAAA
>JAPYYD010003978.1:0-13567 GCA_028551405.1 Uromys caudimaculatus | reverse complement strand
CCCCCCCCCCAATAAACCCCTCACGTGGAACTGTTTGGCTTGGTGTGGTTTTGGAACGTGCCGCCATCTCCACCACAGCACATACCGGACTCGTACCAGCAAATTATTTATACAACAATCACACCTATCCAGACACCAGAAGATTTTCCTACAAGTAAAACACAACCACCATACTCTCCTATGAATAAGAGAGGAACTAGAAACCAAGGAACAAAACACATCTCCCCTAACAAAGACCAGATAGCAGCACCTAAAATTAAAATCTCAATTGCTGGTCATACTAAGAATTTTCTAAAACCAAGTTCCTCAGAGCTCCACCATCTCCCACCACCTACCTCACTCTCAGTGACTCAGGACTAATGGTCCCTACCATCACTACCAGCCAATGCATCATGTTTTCCACGCACATGTTCCATACACTCTATAAAGCCCACCGTCACAGCCTGGCCTGGGGTTATCTCCATTCTCACTAGAAGGCAGCCATTTTCTCTCCCCCATCCCATAAATCTCTTGCATGAGGTTTGTTGCCTGGTGTGATTTTTATGGTATTCTTTTGCCCTGGTTTCTGAGATACTCTTTTTGTCACAAAATCGTTTCAACAATCCCAGATGTCTAGACGCCAGCATAAAAACAACAATCAGGAAAACATGTTTCTATTAGAGCCCAGCAACCCTAACACAGAAAACCCTGAATATTCCAACATCAGTGAAGCACAAATAAAAAACCTTAAAGCAGCCTTTAGGTGTGTGGTAGAATTTCTTAAAAAGGAAATGAAATCTCATAAAGAAATCTATGAAAACACACAGACACACAAGCACACACACACACACACACACACACACACACACACACACACACACACAGATGTGCTGCAGACTCTTAGAGACAACAAATAACAGCCCAGATTACTATATCAGCAAAACTTCAATCACCATAAATGGAGAAAATAAGATATTCCATGATAAATTCAAATTTAAACAACATTTACATACAAATCAGGCCTACAGAAAGTGCTAGAAGGAAAACTCCATCCCAAGAACGTTAACTACACACATGAAAACATAGGAAATAATCTCACATTAGCAAAACTGAAACAAGGGAACCACACACATACCATCGCCACCACTCCCACCACCACCACCACCAAAAACAAAATAGCAGGAGACATAATCACTGGTTATTGATATCTCTCAATATCAATGAACTCAATTCTCCAGTAAATAGAAAACATGGATATGAAAACAGGATCCATCCCTCTGCTGCATCCAAGAAACACCTTAACACCAAGGATACAAATCACATTAGTGTTGCTGGAGACCAAATGGCCTTGTTTGAACCTAAGGCCTTGCTCTTAATCAGCTAGCCAGAGGGTCCCAGGCTTCAGCAGACATTCCTTTGATTCCTCCCCTCTGCAGGTGTCTCCTGCAGGCAATAGATGGTCTGTTTATAGTAGCTTGTGACTACAAAGAGACCTTGAGATATTTACAGCATAACAAGTATAAATACTTGGCTGCAATTAAGGGGCTCTGAGAAATTTCACACCCTCTGTCTCCCCCCCCCCATGCTTTGTAGTGACCTCTAGTAACCTTCCTGCCCCTGCCCCTGCCCCTTCCCTTCCTAAGTGCTTATATACGGACTTGGAATAAAGAGGTCGGAGCTTGATTGGACTTTCTGACTTGCTCCCAGATATTTCTTGTTTCCTGTGTCTTTCCATTATCCTGCAGCTCCCTCCTCAGCAGCTGAGTGTTCTGCAGGCAGGACACCTCGGAATCTGGTCGACAGTCCCACCTGAGAGAGTCCCCTGGGAGGGACGGGACAGTTAGCTCTTTGCAAGTGTAAAGGGTAGGAAAAAGATATTCCAAGCAAATGGGGCAACGAAGAAAGCCATGGATAGCCATGTAATATCTGACAAAATAGACAGACATCACCTAATCAGAAGAGTTATCAAAGGACACTACATACTCATAGGGAAGGACACTACATTTGTACCAAAGGAAAAATACACCAAAAAGACATTGCAATTATTAACATCTATGGCCCAAACATAAGGCCACCAAAGTATGTAAAAGAAACACTTATGCAGCTTAAATCATATGTTGACTCACACACTGATAGTGGGAGACTTCAAATATACCACCCCTGCCTACAGATAGGCTATCCAGACAAAGACAAAAAAGAAATGTTAGAGCAAACTGTAGTTAAAAACCAAATGGGCATAACAGATGTTTACAGAACATTTCTAAGTACCTCATGGAACTTTCTCCAAAATTGACCACATACTCAAACACAAACCAAGTCTAAACAGATAAAAGAAAATGAAAATAATGCCCTGTATCCTGACCATCATGGATTAAAGCAAGATATCAACAACAGAAAGCTTTACTAAATAAAAAAAAAATAGGTCAAGGCAAACATTAAGAAGGAAATTAGAGACTTTCTAAAATTGGATAAAGATGAATGCACAACATATCCGAACTTGAGGGCCATAATGGAAGCTGTTATAAGAGGCAAGTTCATAGCATTAAGTGTCTACATAACAAAATTGAAGAGATCACACTCAAGCAACTTAACAACACACCTGAAACCTCTAGAACAAAAGGAAGAAATCAGACTCAAAAGGAATAGTGTGATGGTTTAAATTAAAATGTCCCCCATAACCTCAGAGGGAGAGGCACTCTTAGGAGGTATGGCCTAGTAAGAGGAAATGTGTTGCTGGAGGTGGGCTTTGAGGTCTCAGAAGTTCAAACCAGTCCCAGTGTCAATCTCTTTTCCTGCTGCCTGCCCATCCAAATGAGAGATATCCACTGCTTCTCCAGCCCACCTCTGCCTGTATGCCACTATGCCTCCTGACATGATGATAATAGACTAAACCTCTGAAACTAAGCCAGCCACAACTAAATGTTTTCCTTTATAATAGTTGCCATTTTAATGGTGTCTCTTTCTCTGTTTTTATTATTGGTTATTTTATTGATTTACATTCCAAACGTTGTATCCTGTAATGGATTGTATATGCTCCACCCAGGGAGTGGCACTATTAGAGTGTGTGGCTCTGTTGGAGTAGGTGTGGCCTTGTTGGAGTAGGAGTGTCACTGTGGGTGTAGACTTTAAGACCATCATCCTAACTGCCTGGAAACCAGTCTTCCACTAGCCGCCTTCAGATGAAGATGTAGAGCTCTTAGCTCTTACTGCACCATGTCTGCCTGGATGCTGCTCTGTTCTTGCCTTGATGATAATGGACTGAACCTCTGAACCTGTAATTAATTAACTGTTGTCCTTATAAGAGTTGCCTTGGTCATGATGCCTGTTCACAGCAGTAAAACTCTAACTAATACATCCCCCTTTCTGATTTCCCTTCGGAAAACCCCCATCCCTTCTCTCCTTCCTCCTGCCTCTACAAAGGTTCTCCTTCACCCACCCACCTGTTCCCACCTCATTGCTGTAGCATCCCCCTACTCTGGGGCATCGTATCTCCACAGGACCAAGGGCTTCCCCTCCCATTGATAAGGCAATCCTCTGCTACATATGCAGCTGGAGCCATGGGTCCCTCCATGTGTACTCTTTGGTTGGTGGTTTAGTCCCTGGAATCTCTGGGGAGTCCAGTTAGTTGATATTGTTGTTATTCCTATGGGGTTGCAATCTTCTTCAGCTCTTTCAGTTGTCCCCTAATTCTCCAAGTCCAAGTGGACCAAGGATCTCCACATAAAACTAGATACACTGAACATAACAGAAGACAAAATGGGAAAGAGCCTCAATCACATTGGCACAGGGGAAAATTTCCTGAACAGAACACCAATGGCTCAGGCTCTAAGATCAACTATTGACAAATGGGATCTCATAAAACTGAAAAGCTTTTGTAAGACAAAGGACACTGTCCATAGGACAAAATGGCAACCTACAAATTGGGAAAAGATCTTTACCAAGGATACATCAAATGGAGGGCTAATATCCAATATATACAAAGAACCCAAGAAGTTAGACTCCAGAGAACCAAATAACCTTATTCAAAAATGGGGTTCAGAGCTAAACAAAGAATTCTCAACTGAGAAATCTGGAATGGCAGAAAAGCACCTAAAGAAATGTTCAACATCTTTAGTCATCAGAGAAATGCAAATCAAAATGACTCTGAGATTCTCCCTCATTCAGAATGGCTAAGATCAAAAACTCAGGTGACAGCAGATGCTGGTGAGGATGTGGAGAAAGGGGAACACTCTTTCATTGCTGGTGGGATTGCAAACTGTTACAACCACTGTGGATATCAGTCTAGCAGTTCCTCAGAAAATTGGAAATAGTTCTGCCTGAGGACACAACTATACCACTCCTGGGCCTACACCCCAAAGACACTCCAACATATAACAAGGACACATGTTCTACTATGTTCATAGCAGCCTTATTTATAATATCTAGAAGCTGGAAACAACCCAGATAATGGTGTCTCTTTACAGGAATAGAAACACTTTCAACAAAGTAGCTGGATACATAATTAACTCACAAAAGTCATTAGCTCTCTGGTATACAAATGACACACAGACTGAGAAAGAAATCAGGGGAATGATACCTTTCACAATAGCCTTAAATAATATATCTTGAGGTAACTAACCATGCAAGTGAAAATTTTGTATGAGACAGTCTTTAAGTCTTGCCTGGCTATGAGTGGTGGCTACTTCTGTCTCTGTATCCCTCTTAGGTAGGTATCTCAACTAGGGTCATCCCCACAGACTCCCTGTTTCTTCCTCTATTCCAGGTTTCCAGGTAGTCCCAGAGATGCCTCCCATTGATTTCCATTCTTACTCCCAGCCCTCTCCTGCCCCTCTTTTCCCAACACCTGATCACCATTCAATTCCCCTCCTTACCCCATCTCCTACCCAGCTCCCTTTCTCCATCCATCTCCCGATGACACCTCCTGTAGCCAGGCAGAGAAATGATAGGTACATCAATCCACCCACAAGACTTTCAACCCAAAACGTGGAAAAAAGATGTTTAAGATGATATTAGAAAACAGAAAGATCTTTCATGCTCTTGGATCTTTAGAATTAACATAGTAAAAAAAAAATGGCCATCTATCAAAAGCATCTATAGATTCAATGCGATTCCCATCAAAATTCCAACACAGTTCTTCATAGATCTTGAAAGGATAGTTTTCAGCTTTATATGGAAACAAAAAGAACCCAGGATAACTGTTGGCATCAGGAGCGCCAAACCAATGATGTTGCACACAGGTGACGTCACCCAGGCGAGAGTGTGACCCGCCCACCTGTTGCTAAGGCAACAGCCACCATATTCCCAGAATTCACCTTGACCCACCACCCACCTTTACCTGTGGCTACGTCATGCCACGTCACTTTCCCTATATATATGGAAGACTTCTCTCTCTCTCTCTCTCTCTTTTTCCTCTTCTTCCCTTCTCTCTCCTCACTGCTACCTTGTCCCCTCCCTCAATAAACCCCTCAGGTGGAACTGTTTGGCTTGGTGTGGTTTTGGAACATGCAGCCGTCTCCACCGCAGCACATACCGGACTCGTATCAGCAATTATTTATACAACAATAACTAAAACAACAATCCTGAACAATAAAAGAACTGCTGGGGGTGTCACCATCTTGATTTCAGGCTATGCTACAGAGCTATAGTAATTAAAAACAGCATGGTATTGACCAAAAAAAGCCACGGTGATCAATGGAATGGAATTGAAGACTCAGGTATAAATCCACACATATATGAACACCTGATTTTTGATAAATCCACAAATACACACTGGAGAAAAATACATCTTCAACAAATGGTGTTGATCAAACTGGATTACTGTATGTAGAAGAATACAAATATTTATCACCCAACACAAAACTTAACTCCAAATGGATAAATATAAGACCTTAATATAAAACCAGATGCACTGAACCTGATAGAAAGTAAAGTAGGATATAGTTTTGAACTCATCAGGACAGTAAAAGAGTTTCAGAATAGAACATTGTTAATTCAGGCACTAATATCAAGCATTAATAAATGAGACCACATGAAATTGAGAAGCTTCTGCACAGCAGAAAGCACTGTCATTCAGATCAACTGGCAGACTAAAGAATGAGTAAAGATTTATAACAATTTCAAAACTAATACAGGATTATTGTGAAAATATATAAAGTCCCAAGACACCAGATATCATGAAAGCAAATAACCCAATTTTAAAAATGGGGTATGTATCTAGACAGAGAATTCTCAAGAGAGGAAACTCAAATGACCAAGAAATACTTAAAATATTTTCAGCATTCTTATCAATCTGGCAAATGCAAATCAAAATTACTTTTGAGATTTCCTCTTACATAGGTTAGAATGTCTAAGATCAACAAAACAAGTGAAGGCTCATACCAGTGAAGATGTGGAGTAACGGAAACACCCCTCCGTTGCTGGTGATGTGATTTCACACAGCCAGTATGGAAATCAGTGTGGCAATTTGTCAGGAATTGATTTATCTCAACACTCAGATATACCACTCTTGGGCATATATACCCAAATGATGTTTCATCCAATCACAGAGACACTTGCTCAGTGTTCATTGCTGCTCTATAATAACCAGGAATTGGAAACAACCTAGATGTCCCTCAGCCAAAGAATAAATAAAGAAAATGTGATACATTTAAGCAGTGAAATATGCTCAGCAATTAAGAAAAAATCGTGAAATTTGCAGGTAAATGGTTGGAACAACAACAACAACAACAATCATCTTGAGTGAGATATAACCCCAGAAAGACAAGATATGTATTTGCTTATGTGTGGATATTACCTTTGGAGTTAATAACATCCAAGCGAAGATTTATAGAACCACCAAGGGTATGCATAGAGTGAGAGACTTGAGGGAATGGGTACATCTCATTAGTCTCATTTGGAAAGGGAAATAAAATAGACAGTATGGATGAATATCATTGGGCTAGAATGAGAAGATCATGTGGGGAAGGGAAAAGAAGAGGTACTTGTGGGAAGGACTAAGGGGAAAGACATCTGAAATCAAGAGGCATTTGATGAGCTAATTGGAAGCCTACTACAGTAGAAACATCCCTAAATCATGTACTTATCTGAAGGCATTCTGAATCGCCAAATAATGGGGGAGACAGAGTCTCACCTGGATATCTCATGTCACCAAACAAAGCTTCCAGTGCTGGGACTGGGTTACACCTAATTGAACTGCTAGCCAAAGGAGCCCCACATGGTCCCCAAAACAACTGAAGCTGTGGCCAAGACTATATAGGTTGCACTATATAAAGTGCTGAAGACCACACCTATATATCTCATTGTAGATAGAGATACCAAGCTGGTGCCTACATAGAGCCTTCACCCTATGTTCCAGTGTATTTAGTACAGGAATATATTCTTCATGCTTTCAAAAGAGAAGTGTAAATACCAAGCCAACCGCAAAACAGTTATGAACAATAGTATGCTACCTGCAAGATAGTTAAGGGCAGGGGTGGAACAAAGCTGGTGGGAATAACCAATAAATAACTGATAAATCTTAAAGTCCTCTCCATAAGATAGAACCCACACACAGCACATATTGGATGACAAGAACCAGAGACTAGATAGCTCAGACACATAGGATAAAACCAAAAAAATACTAGTCTAAAAAAGGGAAAAAAATGTAGCCATAAAATGATACTCTGGCCGGGCAGTGATGGCACACGCCTTTAATCCCAGCACTTGGGAGGCAGAGGCAGGTGGATTTCTGAGTTCGAGGCCAGCCTGGTCTACAGAGTGAGTTCCAGGACAGCCAGGGCTACACAGAGAAACCCTGTCTCGAAAAACCAAAAAAAAAAAAAAAAAAAAAAGATATTCTGCTGTGTTCATAGATCAAAGCTGTGTTAAGCCATCATCTGAGAAGCTTCTTCCAGCACATGATGAGAACAAAAATAGAGGCTCATAGTCAGACATTATGCAGGGAGTGAGAGACCTTGGAACACTCAGACCTAAATGGTATGTCTGTATCAAAATCCTAGCCTCAGAGTTCAGGGAACCCCGGGAAGAGGAGGCAGAAAGAGTGTAAGAGCTGGAGCAGATGGAGTACCCCTAGAAAACCAGGCCCAGTAAATCACCATGAGCAAAGCTCACATGAACTCACAGAGACTGAAGCAGCATGCATAGGAAATGCACTGGTCTATACTATCTTCTGTGTATATATCATAGCTTCTAGTTTGGTGATTTTATGGAATTTCTGAGACTAAATGAGCGAGTCTCTGATTCTTGTGCCCAGTCTTGGGCTTTTTTACATCTGTCACTTTGTCTTGTCCAACTTTTATGCGATAGTTTTTGTTTTGTTATTTCATTTGCTATACTTTATTTGTTATTTTATTTGCTGTATTTTAAGAAAATGAACAAATGAATGTAAATCTATTTATCACAGTAAAGGTTAACAACATATCTATCACTAATACCTGCTGGGAGAGGGACAATCAGTTTTCTCTAGTAAATAGCCAGTGTATCAACCACTCCAAGACAATCCTCATAGTCTGGAGTAGTTAATTAACATAAAATGGACTCCACAGGTTTGTTTGTTTGTTTGTTTGTTTGTTTGTTTGTTTGTTTTGGTGTGTTTTTATTTGGTTACAGTTTAGCAAGTTTTTT
This sequence comes from Uromys caudimaculatus, assembly GCA_028551405.1. Classification (NCBI taxonomy): domain Eukaryota; kingdom Metazoa; phylum Chordata; class Mammalia; order Rodentia; family Muridae; genus Uromys; species Uromys caudimaculatus. Next base: position 4,966 of record JAPYYD010003978.1, on the reverse strand, counting down.
TGTTTGTTTGCATTTTTGTTTTGTTTTGTGGTGTGGTTTTATTTTATTTTCTTGGTTTGAGAGCTTTTCTTGCTGTATTGGGTTTTGTTTGTTTTTTGAGAAAAAGCTTAAAGTTAAGTGGGTAGGGGTGGGATGATATGGAAGGACTTAGGGTAGGGGAAGATGCCTAGCCCTGCGTGGCCTTGGTGGGGGCAGAGGGACATGGTTCCTGCCCTTGGGACAGGGCTCCATGTGAGGGCAAATAGCTTGTTTGTGTGATAATGTATATATTTTCTGAGGCCCTCTTTCCTTCCAAGGAATGTCCTCCCTGTTAATGTTAATGACTCCATGATAATTAGAAACAGCATGAGTCCAGGAGGTGAAGGTGTGGCTATGTCTCAGCAAAATGGTAAATGCTGGGACCTTCAGGACAGCCCTTAAGGCTATGGGAAAGGACTCTAAATACATGAGTTCAAAATATATAATTTCTAAACTATGCAGAAATAATGATTCAATATGAATTATATGAGGGGCTTCACAAATGTAGAAGAACAAAAGCAGCTGCTCTGTAAGACAATTTGGTAGAAAATTACTAAGGAAGGAGTAAAAAGGTTTAGGCAGTTGTGATATTGAGAAATTCCACCCAGCTAACTTTTTTGTTTATGCTTACAAAGGCAGATAGATTCCTGAGTTCAGAGTCAGCACAGCATAGAACAAGGTTAAAAGTGGTGGAAACAGTAATTTCAGGACAGGATCCTACTCAGCTAGCTTATTGTCTGTGCTTGATAAAGACAAACAGATCTCTGAATTCTTTTGCAATGTTAAGGAAAAAAAATTATGCTTTCTATCTCCTAAGAATCAAGGACTGGCATCAGGGGATGATGATTTGTAAGATAATTAAAAGGAAACCTGGAGTAAGTGGCTGGATTGATATGTAACATAAAAGACTGTACCTGTGTTCTGCAGGAGATGAGCTATCCAGAGAGTTTTTTAGGATAAAAAGAGAGAAATATTTGAAGAACTGAGATACACGGACATACACACACACACACACACACACACACGCACACGCACACGCACACGCACACACACACCACAAGCACATATACCACACACACAAGGAAGCAGGACATGGACAGAGAGATCTCTTAGAATAGCAAGCAAACAGAATATAGTCAGAAATCTCCAGAGAGAAAGCAGAACACAGAGAGATGCAGACTAGAAAAGCTGTCTCAGGCAGAACACAGCTTGTCGCTATGCTCCCAGACACCCCTTTCTCAGAACCCCTCTCCAAGCTGAGGCTGGTCCTTGGCAGGAAGAACGTGATCAATACATATAAATATAAAATTTGTTTTAAATAATAAAAAAAATAAGAAAAAACAATTTATAAAAAAGAAATTACATTCAGGAACTATTACAATAGATGAAAATAGATCCCAGTATATGTCTGGGGTCACTTCTCAGTACAGCAGAGACAAATTAATTTATAGTCTAGAGAAGATTAAGGTTGAGAGGGAGAGTCAATGGTAACTGGAAACAGGAGCATCAGGGTGAAGGTAGTAGCATGGCCGGGTACCAAGGGAGAAGGATGAGCAATCTAACAAATGTTACAGATAGGCTTTTCTCTAAAAGAACTCAGTGCGATCCTCGTTCCAACAGAGCCCTTCAGACCTGATGAGGATGGATGCCAATGTCAAAGCTTAGAGGGCTCAGAGGAGACTTACCAATGCTTAGTGGAGGAGAGCACTTGCCAATACCTGAGTACAGTTAATCAATAAATAGGAAGGAGTAAGGTACATGCTTACAAAGTCTCATGCTGATGAAACCATCTTATGCCTTCTTGGTATACTTCTATTCAGAATGGGAACAAAAATCAGTAACAAAAATAACAAAAATCAATAAAAAAATCAATAATTAACATTTCTTGTTAATATTTATTAAACTTGAAAATTTTCAGACCAAAAATGGAGCCTTTTGTAAGAGTAGCAAAAATATAAATGCTAGGAGATTGTAAAGAATGGCTTTTACCCACAGTTGTCTAAAAGCAACTATCAGAAAAGACTTTCCTAGAACCACAACTTTGTAAAAAGGCTATCACCACCTCTCTCTCTCTCTCTCTCTCTCTCTCTCTCTCTCTCTCTCCTTTCTTCTCTCTTCTCTCTCTCACACAAACACACACATATGCACATGATCATGCAGTAAACTTCTGCAAAGACACCTCCCAGCAACTACCTGTTCAGCCTCAGACTGGTGTCACCTTTGATATGAATCCTTGTAGTTAAGAACTATTTTTAAAATTATTTTATATAATTCTCCCTATGTTCATATTTAAAACCCTCCCTTGCTCCTGGAATATGCTAATAATGTATTTTGGTACAGAAGTTTTCATTGGAATTCTATTTTATTTCCACATATACATCATTATTCTTTTGAGAATCTGTCTCTGTACGGAGAGAATATGATGTATCATCTCTCTGAATAAGGAGTATTTTACTTTAGAAGTTCTGTTTGCCATATTGCTGAGCAGAAAAATATGTAACCAAATCGCATCTAATTTTTCTTTTGGCTGATTATCTATCCTCATATCTCTGGTAAGGAGCATTATATCAATGGAAGATGAAGTCTATCAACCAAGTTCATTATTATCCCTATAAAATCCTGCTTTACTTGCTATCATTTAGTAGCATTAATGACCAATAAAGAGAGAAAAGATGAGCAGAAATACAGAGAAAGGAGAAAACACTCAGAGACCTAAAACATTCAGTACTCTGGTTCCAATATTCTGGTTCCAATATTCCTATACCCAGTATATTTCTCAAGTTGTTGAGATACACCAATATTCTCATAATAAATTTCCCATTTTCTCTTTGCTAGGTTGGTACTTGCTAGCAGGTATCCCAGGCAGATCCACTAGATAACAGGGAGAGGAAAGGGCTTTTTTTTTTTTAAACTTTGTATTTGTTCTTTGTGGATTTCAAATCATGTAGCTCAAACCCACTCATGTCCTCCTCCAGTCCTACCTTCTGCTCCACTCTTGCAACCTCTCTCCCAGTAGAGAAAAAAATCTCGTTGTGGAAGCTGTACTGTGTCACAGTGTGTCCACACTTCTTTGCTTGCAAATGTTCATTGCAACTACTTGTTAGTCTGGTACTGGCCTCTGGCTACTGCTGCTCTGTGGATACTGGAACCTCACTAGAAATCAACTAGGATACCCTGTTGTTGCCCTGTGTCATGGAGAACCTGCTGTTGTGGGTCTGTAGGACCGGCCCCTTCATGTACTCTAGCAGTTAACCAATGGTGTAAATGTTGGGGTGGGCCAATTCCAAGCCCTGGGTCTGGGCCTGAGAGGTATCTGAGCTGCTCAGCCCACCAGCTATCCCACTGTCATGCCCTCAGGACTGGTTCACCTGCAACCTCTGCTACCAGGGCCAGCTCTACCCTGCTTTCCAGGTGAGATACGGGTCCAGCTCTGATGACCTTGAGGCCAATTCTGTCTGCCGTTGGTAGCAAGGGGCAAGAGGGAGGAAATAACAGACTTTCTCTGTCACTATCTCTGTCTGTCTCTGTCTCTCAGTCTCTCTCTCTCTCTCTCTCTCTCTCTCTCTCTCTCTCTCTCTCTCTCTCTCTCTCGTCACCACATGGCAGACAAGTTTCGGGAGCCAGCTCTCCCCTGCTCATATCCTCAGGACCGGCTCACCCCCACCCCCACCATCAGGATCAGCCCTACTGTGGTAGCCAGGTGAGATTCAGGGCTTGCTCTCTCAAGTGTTGCAGAAGGTGAGGGGAAGGCAGGGCTAGCTCTCCTGCTCTCCTAACCCTGTCAGGGACAACTTTCTTGATGGACATTGGTGGTTAGGGCCAAAAGAAGGGGAGGGTATCTCTCTCTCAGTAATACCACTGTATATCAGACAAGATATGGGCTAGCTCTCCCATGTTCTCCTCCTCTACTGTGCTGCCTAGGCAAGGTACAGGGTCTGCCTTCCCAAGTTGTGTATATGGTAAGGGGCAAAACCAGCCCTTCTGTTCTCGTTACTCCAAGGCCAGGTCTCCCATCTGCCATAGGTGGTGAGGGGCAAGGGGGAGGAGGGCTTCTCTCCACACAGGAGACAAGTAGTAGGGCCAGCTCTCCCATTCTTGTATGAGGGGGCAGGGCTGGAGCTCACCAGCAACTCCCACAGTGTGAAGAGCAGCTCTTCCAAGTACTGTTGCTGGTTAAGGGTGGGGTCAGCTTTCCTGCTCTCATGCCCCCAGAGCCAGCTCTCCCACCATTCCCAGGTGAGGCATGGGCCAGTTTTGCAGAGCCCTCAGACACTTATCTGTCCCCAAGCAGCAGGCCAGACCAGTGATGCCTACTTGGCCTATGGTGGTAACAGATCCCTGATGTTTCAGGGCCACGGACCCAGACATAGCTCCCAGTGGCATCACAGGCCAGGACCCCAGTATGGTCCCAGGTGGCATCACTGGCTACTCACATCAGGATGTTCTCACTACCTTCAAATCTCCAGTTCTGCCTCTCTTCATTGTGCCCATATCCCTCTGTTTCTTTTTCTCTTCTCTTTACCACTTACTCCTCTTAGAAACTCCTGGCATCTCTGAGTATCTGGGGTTGTCTCTTGAATGGTCTCAGAAGTGTTATGCCTCTAGGATCATGCATTATGGCTCTGGACAGGGGTTCTCTTGGGCACGTTCTGGCCACTAGTCCTATGTGGCCCCTGACTGGTGGTTGTTTCAGGCTAGCTCTCTGTCCAAGGACCCTGTCACAAGATTTTTTTCAGGGAATATTAGGATATCAATAATTCAGATGTTCATAGGTCAGAACATTGGAAGACGGCCTCTCTCCTCTCTGCTACCCACTGTACATGTGATACAGCGGCCATACCCTAGAGAAGGGCCCTTTTTAAAAGCTGGTCTCAAAACAATCAAGATTAAAACACAAGATCATCACTGAATAGATGATGAATAAGGCTCTTTTCTTTTTTTTTTTTTT